>JAODAL010030413.1:0-50003 GCA_025379985.1 Phyllomedusa bahiana
AACTGGCTTTACTGCAGCCTAGTGAACCACAAAACACACCCTGATTTTTAGAATGAAACCAAGAAAACAGGACAAATCAATGTAGTGAGACAACCCCTTTAAAGGTCAGCAGTACACCCATAATCAGCTCATCACTAGGGTTCTCTTCTATTATAAAAGGTACTACCCAATGTAGCTCAGTGGATGACAAATATCTTGTGACTACTGATCGGTTCAGTAGAACTGAAGCTGAATGTTACTCCAGAGTGTAAGGCCATGTTCACACGGCTTAAAATGGCGCGTATTTCGGTCCGTAATTACGCGCCGGAGTGCGCCAATTACGGGCCGAAAACGTCCCATTCATTAGGGTTTAATTCACAGTTTCTCATAGAGAACTATGGAAGTACGTCTCCTCTCCCCCCCGCGAATCGCCGCGGGGGAGATAAGTGACATGTGAATTACTAGCGGCGTATACGCGCCGCTGGTAATGCAAGTCTATGGGCCGGCGAAGTGCCGGCCCCCCGCTCACTCCCCCGCTCCCGTCCACAGGGCGTAATTGTGGGGCGTAATTACGTCCCGCAATTAAGCCGTGTGAACATAGCCTAACAGGGAATTGGATGGGGGTGCAGGCAGGGAGTGGCGGTGCACTGTGTGGGGCGAGTCCTCCTCCGTTGTGCATCCATCTCTATTTGCATTATTTATTAGGAGGACTCTGTGCTTGTTTGATTTCACCCAAGATACAGATTTACTGCTCCTCCTCAACCACAACATTTGTTTGCAGGAGTATTTGCCAACAGAAGACAAAAGAAACCATGTTCCAGCACAACCGCTAAGCTAAAACCAAGGGAGATGTTCACACAAGGGATTATTCCAGCGGAAAATTCTGTTCTGGAATCCGAGGGGGATCTTCGATTTCTGCCATGGACTGGCCTGGATGCAGGTGAACCCACTTCAATGGGGCTGATCCAGCTCATGGCTTATATGGTGCGACTCCACAATGCAGTTTTCAAATCCATGGCAGAAAAAAACCCCAAAAAAACCCCACAAATCTGCACTGCAAGTCACGCATATTCTGGTGAATAAAACTTCGGGGTTGTCTCCCTACAAAAGATTAGCTTTCAATATGTAGGGAACAGTAAATGAAGAGGTTTTCCAAATACATTGCTTTGTTGACTTTTCTTTGTGGAGGAGAAAAGTGATTGAGTGCACACAGGGGTTTTTCTAGTGTCATTTAAAGGGTTTTAAAACAAGAAATAATTTCCCGTCTGACACCAAAAGGATACAATTATGGCTCGTTTCAAGATCAATTTGTGTACCTCGCTTTAAATCAGGGCCTTTAAATTGTCACAGAATTTAGCTTATGATTTATCTCAATGTAAGCTGTAAAATTCATGTGCTCCGGCTGACTGCGCATCACTCACGAAATAACCAAGGGTATATAACCCCTCTGTAATAATAAGAATTCTCTTGAACAAGCGCAAACCCCCCTGTCTTGGTGATACTGACTTAATTGTATCTATATCTGAAGAGGTGGTTGATAGCCCCACGTCCGGGGTCTGGAGCCATAACAATTGGGTTTCACTCAGCAACTAGAGGATCTCCAAAAGGTAGAACCTATCACTAGGTTACCGACCTGCTCTGTCCTGTAGTTTGTCTTATCTGATAGCAGGGATGACATCATCACCCAGGTCAGCACACAGAACTGCCGGCAAACTTGAGTGTTTACTGATCTAACAAAGCCTACTTTTGTTTACTTCAGTTCTGAAGCTTCTCTGGACTTTAGATAAACCTCTCCTGCTCTCATGTCAGAGCAACTAGCAGAAGCCTGACCAGGAAGAGAGAGAATGCATGAATGAAAGCGGCTTGTGGATTTATGAAACGGTTGTGAGACAAACCCTTCAACAGTTTTTTCGGACCAAAAAAAAAAAAAATATATATATATATATATATATATATATTTGGAAAGTGCAACCCCCGCCTCCCAAAAAAATAAAAAAAAAACACAGGCTTAGAAAAACGCCTCTATAAAAGAGGAGCAGAGGTCGAAATCTGAAGTGTGGCCTCAGATTTCTGTTGAGTGAGCACGTTGGACTTTTCAGTCCGACGTTTGGACACTGCCTTACAGCCACAAACTTCAATGTATTTTATGTGATAAAGCAACACAAAAGCAGCAAGGATTTGTAATGTGTAAGGAAAATGAAACCGGCTTTTCTAAAGTATGTATTCAGCCGCTGGTGTCCTACAAAGTCAATACTTTGTAGGACACCTTTATCTAAAGTGACCGCTTTGCGCATCTAGAGGCTGGAGTGAATTTGTGCCCATTCAGCTTTGCAGAATCGCTCGAGCTCAGTCAGATTGGTTGGAGAACGTTTGTGAACAGCAATTTCCAAGTCTTGTCCCAGATTCTCAATGGGATCTAGGTCTGGACTGTGACTGGGCCATAATAATACATGAATCTGCTTTGATGTAGGCCCTTCCATTGTAGCTTTGGCTGTATATTTAGGGTCGTTGTCCTGCTGGAAGGTGAACCCCAGCCCCAGTCTCAGGTCTTCTGCAGCCTCTAACAGGTTGACCTCCAGGATTTCCCTATATTTAACTCCATCCATCTTCCCATCAACTCTGAGCAGCTTCTCAGTCACTGCCGAAGCAAAGCATCCCCCAAACATGATGCTGCTCCCCCATCATGTTTCACGATGGGGATAGTGTATTGTGGGGCGGGAGTATGGGGCTTTCAAAAAAATGGCTTTCTTCTATAAAGGCCAGATTTGTAGAGTACATGACTTGGTAGGTTAGCAGCTGTGCCATATTCCTATTTACAGATGATAGATTGAAGAGTGCTCTATAAGACGTTAAAAGCTTAGGTTTTGGTTTTTTTTTATAAATATCCTAACCCTGCAATACACTTTACCACAACTTTAGCTCTGAGCAGTCAGGTGTATTTCTTATTTTTCATGACGCCGTTTGTTCTCGAACAAACCTCTGAAGCCTTCACAAAAAAAAAATTATACAGATGTGCTCCATTTACTAATAAGGCGACTTCTAAAGGCAATTGATCACATTGCATTTTAAGGGGTACTAGAGTACAGAAGGCTTATACCTATGTACACCACACTTTACAGTTTTTAATTTAAAAATCTTGGAAAAGAGCGCATTATTTTCTTTGCAGTTTTTGAATTTTTATTATTTCTGCCCCAAAACGCTCAGAAGAAAAAAAAAAAAAAAAAAAATGTATATGCAATAGAAACCTAGTTGTAACCAGAGCAGTACACTGTGGGTTTTGGAGTAATTGGCTTTCAGGTCAAAGTTTGCAATCCCCTTCCTTTCCAGCGAGAGGTCGTGCTCCCAGTCTGTGACAGGATGTCCGCTCCGTGATTAGTACACCAGAGGCCAAAGGGTCCAGGAGAATCCTGGAGATATCGCCCCCAACCTCAGACCATGCATGGGTCCAGCAGCACTATTTACATGTTGGTAGAAGGATGACATGTACCGAACGGGGAGCAGAGACCCCACTGAGGACCTCTAAAAAGTCCAAGTGCTCCAACAAAGCTCATCATCAGGATCCTCCAACATTAAACAGAGAGCTGTAGCAGGGGCTGATCACGCCGACCCCCACCACACACCCTGTAATGGGCAGCATACCTAACCCGACAGGGCGCCCATTGATAAGGGCAGCATGAACTTCCTCTCAATACAATAGGCGTCCTTGTTACACTGCTTAAGGGCCGAGCATAAAGCTACTGGGCGACTCCATGTCTGCCTGGTATAAACTCCTTAAAGACAACTAAACTGCACAGGTCACATTTCTAACTCCATGCAATCCAAGAGCCAGAAAGTCTTCAGCTTTTAGTCGATGTTTTCTTTACTGTGTAATTTTATATATAATAAAAGGGACATTCACAGAAAACAGCATTGTAAGAAAAAAAATGTGATTTAAAAAAAAAAAAAAAAAAAATGTATTTAGGTCCATCCATTACTTCGTAAATGTTAATCCCTTAAAGGGGTGTTCCCACCATAGACTTTGATGGCTCATCTATAGGATAAGCCAAAGAGTGATAGATGCAGGTCCTAGAGGTGGAACTTGCACTTATCTCGGGAATGAGCCCCCAAAAGTCTCAGCTCAGAATGAAGAGCAGGTCATTCTGTTCTATGGGAGTCCTACGTATAGTACACAGCGCTCCCCTGTACTGGGAACTCCCATAGAACATAATGGAACAGAATGGAGAACACAGCGCTCTCCTTTACCGGGAACTCCCATAGAACAGAATGGAGAACACAGCGCTCTCCTGTACCGGGAACTTCCATAGAACAGAATGGAGAACACAGCGCTCCCCTGTACCGGGAACTTCCATAGAACAGAATGGAGAGAACACAGCGCTCCCTGTACCGGGAACTTCCATAGAACAGAATGGAGAGAACACAGCGCTCCCTGTACCGGGAACTCCCATAGAACAGAATGGAGAGAACGGCACAGCCTGACTTTTCTTTTTTATCACGGATGAATTTTTGGTCCTTCCCGAGATGTAAGGATCTAAGAGATCACAGAAGTCCGTACGGAAACTCCCCATAAACGAATGGGGAACACAGCGCTTCCCTGTAGGGAACCCCCCATAGAACAGAGTGGAGAGAACACAGCGCTCCCCTGTACCGGGAACTTCCATAGAACAGAATGGAGAGAATGGAGAGTCGTGCACGAGCCTGACCTTTTTTTTTTTTTTTTTTTTATTACGAATTGAGATTTTTGGGGTCCCGTTCCCGAGATGTAAGGATCTAAAAGATCACAGGGAGAGGATGAATTTGTTCTTTTTTTTTTAGAATTATTAGTAGTTTTCTTAGCAGTAGTTTTACATTTTATTATTGTTAGTAGTATTTATTAGATTTAAAAAAAAAATTCAATTTGTTTAAATTTATATTTATTAGTAGTTTTACCCTATTAGATTTTATCACCCCATTCTTATTACAGCTATAATAATTGTTATATTACATTTTTTATTATTTGTATTATTTATTTTTATTATTGCATTATCTATTATAAGGGTATGGTCGCACGGCATATCATGTATTTACTGCATATTTCATGCCAAAATACGGCCAAAACACAGTGGGGCGGATTTATCAATAGTGTCTAACTCTTAGATAATGTAAAGTTAGACTAGACAGTCTTACAATGCGCCACATTTATCATCGTGTTCATACATCTGGCACAGGTTAGAATGGTCTAGTCTAAGTCTGTACCACAATTAAGTTGGCTTACTTTCACACCAAAAACGGTGACAAAATTCTATCGCATTTAAGCCACGCCCCTTTCCCGCATCACCACGTCCCTTTTACGAGGCGCAGAAGCGTCTGAAACTGTCTAAAATACATAGTAAATGTGGCGAAAAGCTGTTTTTTGGCGCAAATTGAGCCAGAAAAATTCTGCAGATTCTTTCCTGTAACTGCATTGTTACTGTTTTGCTCCTAAAAATCAAAGTGTTAATTTTTATTATTTTGTTAGTATTTGGGAAATCCACCTTTGGTTTTCAGCACTGCCTGAATCCTTCTGGGCTCTGAATCAGATTCAAGCATATCTTAACCAAAATCTGATCCCAGGTCTCTTCCACACATTCCCAATGTTGGTGCAGACGGGACTTGGATACAAATACAGCTTTTTCTTCAACTCTACCCACAAGTGTTCAAAAGATCAAAACATTGTTACCCTTTTGCATGTCAGTGTCTGTTCTACCTAAATAGCTTGATTATTGTATCATAAGGTGATAAACAGCCTGATGTTACCATTTTACTACAGTAACGTTATCACTTAAACATGCGCCGTGTATGAGGGAGTCAGGAGTCGGAGGTTTGGGAAACTGAGGAGTCTGAGTCGGGCTTCGGCTTGCCGACTCCACAGCCCTGGCTTCTGCTGCACGGAAAACGTATATCCAAACACGCAGCACACATCGGCTACGGTTTACGCAGCGCTTTTTAATGTTTTCGGATCAAAAACCACAGTGTGAACATAGTCTAAAAGTTATTGCTTTTATTCTTATAACTATTGTTTTTAACATTTTCTTTTTTTTTTATTTATTATTTATTTTGTTATTTGCATTACTCCTATTATAATCATATTTTTATTTGAATTATTGCTTTTATTATTTGTCCAGCTATCCGGATTTATAATTTTTATATTTCAGGTTTTTTTTTTACTCATTTGTATTGATTTTAAAATTTCTATTAAATTTTATAACGTTATTAAATTGTTAATGCAAATTTTTTTTTATTTTGTTTTAAGTCTTAAACTCTGCTCTCATCTTGGTACATTTGCATCTACAGATACGAGATTAATAACCGCAGGAAAATCTACAGATCCTCCCCCAACCCCGTCACCGAGTGTGTGGAGCTTTCAACAAACTGAAGAGACCCAACAGGATAAAACACAGAAAAGACAATATTATGGCTGTCTAGACTGGACGCGCGGTCTCCATGGGCTTCTCCACCGAACATAGGGATCCAATGATATCAGAGGATTACACTACAGCACAGGAGTAATGGACCTCTATTACAGAAGAGCTCATCCACCAAGTGATGAGTGATGAGGAGGATCAGGTTGGTCACGGCCACGTCTGGATTTCGTCACGCCTATATTTAGTTGTGGGTCGCGTCGCCCAGCGCCCATGTGTTATAGCGCTCAGCTGGTCGCTGACATTATCTAATGTTCTTCATCGACAGAAGCTATTCTTGGAAATCTGCAACGAGTGTCACTCGCATAAGCTGCAGAGCAGGAAGCCATCCCTACAGGGACCAAAGGGCAGGTCTATAGAAGACGACGTGTTGGACCATTATGGCTTCCATGAAGGTCTGTAGCCCAAGGCTAACCGGCCCAGAGGGGGGCAAATCACATTAGTACAGGGGTGTCAAACTGCGGCCCTCCAGCTGGTGGGAAACTACAACTCCCATCATGCCCACTGTTATAGATTATACAAATGCATGATGGGAGTTGTAGTTTCCCCAACAGCTGGAGGGCCGCAGTTTGACACCTGGGCATTAGTACCACTCAGGGCCTGAAACATCTGCCTTGAAGGCTGTAACACAGCCATGTACATAACAGTATACAACAGGGGTGTCACACTCAAATACACAGGGGGCCAAAATTAAAAAAATTGGACAACATTGCGAGCCAACCTTGATATTTATTGAAAAAAATTATTTCTACTGATGAAGTTTTTCCATGACAGAACCCTATTTATTTTGCCAGGAGGTGCCTTATCTGCTAAGAAGCAAATGTAAACAAGCCACGCTGAGAGAGAGAGAGAGACACAGCCAGAGCACAGAGCCTGCATAAGGGATCGTGTGAAATGTTAACTGAAATAATCAAACTACAACTAGTGGATTCTGTATACAAAAGACAACACCTTTTCTCCACAGCAGCTTGAACGCTTCTTCATGATCCCCGTCATCAGATAAAGCAGGGATCTACTCAGATAATCACATTACAACTAGTGGTTTTGTATACAAAACAGAACATATTTCTACCCGGTGCCTTGAAAACTTCTGCAGCTCAGTCTCATCAGATAAGAAGTGTTCTCTGCGCAAGCCCGGCCAGCAGCTCTTGTCAGGCCGTATCTAATACAAGCTTTTAAGTAACTAAGGGCAGGTAAGGCAGCCTGTAGCTCTTTCAGGCTGCAATTTTTGTAATCACATATATTTAGAAAAGTGATTAAATATCCATTTTGGAGGATCCCACGTCAACATTACATCGTGGCAAAACCCCTTTAAGTGCTTGCCTCCTGATAGGCTCTTAGGATATGTTCACACGATGTATTGCGGCGCGTACAGTACATTGTGTCTTTCGGGAACTCGCGCTAATACACACGGAGGCACTCCACACAGCGCAGGGGAGCCAGCAGCCCGCCGTTCCCATTGACATCCATTACTCGTGGCGCGTATTTACCGCGAATAATCAACATGTCACTTATCTCCACCTCTGGGGAGAGGAGGCGTAATCCATAGTTCTCTATGAGAACTGTGGATTACCGTAATTTCGGCACGCATCTCGCCCATATTAGAGCGCAAATACGTGGCGAAATTAACCCATGTGAACATACCTTTAGGGCCAGAGAAACAATCCGGTACACACTTTATTTGTACTGATCAAAGTCCTTTAACTCATTGTGCCCTGTGGTCTTCATGGTGCTTCTTATCTGCTGCATGGTACGGTGTCTGTTTGGAGTACCCTGCTGCCTGCAGAGATGCTGGGGCCGAGAAGGAGTTGGGAGGGGTAAGTGCTGAGGCTCCGGCTCTTGGTTTCTCCCTGCGAGTTCATTTTACCAGTCATTCTACTGTGTATGTGGTTTCTCCTGCCATGTGGCCCCTTCTTTGCTCTATAGAGGGGCTGAGCGAGAGCAGTGTAAGGACAGCTCCTGGCTTCTTCCTCTACTCCTCTGTACACAGATTTGGCCTGCGGGCCCGAGTTTGACACCCCTGGTGTACATTAAGTTCCCTCTAGAGATGGCAAAAGCTGACATCTTTTTAATTCTCTCTCTATAGCAGTCAGGGCTGTACAGAACAGTGCAAAATAACCCACCATGAATACATAGCCATCACCCATGTCTGGGCAAACTGTGCCTTCAGATCATCCCCAGAGCCTCACCTCAGTGTCACGGTCATCACAGGAACACACTACACAGGACACCTAAACTGTGGATGCAAAGCAACATTTCTAAAAACTCAGCAAATTCAGCAATGCTAATCCAGGCGGCTACAAAGAAGCTTCGTGAACACAGCCGAGCCCGGAGCGTCCAGTCAATGGCTGTACTGGGCGGATGATCTGCAGCGGCCCCGACGCAGGAGAACTGGATACACAGAGCAATTATAACAAGATAACGGAACAGCCTCAGTATATTCAGTGCTCGGCTTTCCTTCTACAACTCCCAGTTGCCTTGAAGCCCCCGGCAACCAGGTGAGGGGGACATTACATGGTAGCAGGAATGGTGCCCTCTGCTGGCACCATCATCCCCCCTGCTCTTTCGTGGCAATCCCCACTCGGCCAACATCACCCCACATACACCTGCCCGCACACCTGTTCTAAATAGTGTTGGAGACATAGGTCTCTAATGGGAGTGGTTTGGAGAAAAACTGCTGCCGAACCAAGCAAAGTCTATAGGGGAATTCTGGATGGGTTTTCTGACCTCTAGAAACATGGGATTAAGGTTAATCTTAGCCCTAATCTCACATCCAACCCCAACTACAATTTACTGTTAGGGACAATGGCAGCGAACGCTTAACATTCAGCTCAGTACCATACTAACTTTAGAAGGGTAAAGATAAATAGGCTCAGCTTCCCCGATACAGAGAGATCAGGCACAGCTCAGACCAACTACCCCATCCTTCACTTGGTTAAAGTTGAAGCCAAAGTACAATACTAGTCCTAAAATGGCGGAAGGGAGTAAGTGGATGCCAGACTCCTGGTGGGTGGCAGGCCCTCAGACTCCACAGCCCCCCCCCCCTCCACACCAAACTTCTGTAGTAGCGATATCTTCCATGTAAGATCCAGCATGGTAAATCCAACTGCCCCATTCTATTTGGTTGAAAGATTCATCAGTCCCCCTCATATGTCAGACTCCTCAGCCCTCTCATCCTCCCTCCCCCAACAGACTCCCCCGACAGACTCCCCTCTTCCCACCCCGACAGACTCTTCCGCTCCCCCCTTACTTTCCACCCCACCAGACTCTTCCGATCCCCCCTTCCTTCCCACCCCACCAGACTCTTCCGATCCCCCCTTACTTTCCACCCCACCAGACTCTTCCGATCCCCCCCCCCTTCCTTCCCCCCCCACCAGACTCTTCCGATCCCCCCCCCCTTCCTTCCCACCCCACCAGACTCTTCCGATCCCCCCCCTTCCTTCCCACCCCACCAGACTCTTCCGATCCCCTCCCCCTTCCCACCAGACTCTTATGATCCACCCCCTCCCACCGCACCAGACTCCTGTGGTGGTGACCTCTTCTCTGAAAGTTCAGGCATGGTGGAATCTAACTACCTCATCCTCCTCTTCTACGACATTTGTCAGGAGAAAGTCAAGGGGGCGCTTATACAGATTAGATTATGCACCGTTCCTACTGAATTCAGTGGGGTAACTGTCATTAATCTAACCCGTATGGAGCCAAATGGGCGACCACCTTCCATGACATTAGACAAAAATGTTTAGTACATCTGCAGTACAAATCTGATGTGTTTGAGAACCTTCTCCTAGGGAACAGCAAGGAGCAGTTTGTAGAAACCCCAAATAATGGCCTACAGATTCGGCTACATAGTGAGCCCTGCACCTACGCCCCTTTATCTTAGCGACGGCAGCCATCAATCTGGAGGGGGGGGGGGGGGACGACAAAGCAACAGGCAAAACTGCAGGCACAGACTGCACAGGGTGTGTTTGTAGTCTGTTACCATGGATACACAAAGCTCTGAATAGGAGCTGCAGACAAAAACGGTTGTTTTTTTTCTAAAAAAACTTTTATGTAGCATTTCTCAATTAAGAAGCATCAGAATGATGTAGGCTTCAGACTCTCTACATCAGAGAATTCTCACAGTTTCTATAAGGAAAGCACCTTCGATCAAGAGCTAAGCACTTAAATACACTTAGACCCATGTCATGCTGATTGGCAAAAGGAACAAGAGCCCTCGATGGTGCTTCAATGGGTCAGAGAGGGCAGAGAGTATTTAAGGAATCTATAAACAGCATAGCAGCAGGAATGCTAAACCGCGCTCATGCCAGCACCGTGCCCAGCAGATGTGCGCGAGGAAGAGCTCATGTGTAAGGACATAAGAAGTGGAGAAGACATAACACTCCAGACACGCCGGCCACCTCCGACCCCCTCATACACGGCGCATGTTTAAGTGATAACTTTTCTCTAGTAAAATGGTAACATCCGGCTGTTTATCACCTTATGATACAATAATCAAGCTATTTAGGTAGAACAGACACTGACAAGCAAAAGGGTAACAATGTTTTGATCTTTTGAACACTTTGTGGTAGAGCTGAAGAAAAAGCTGTATTTGTATCCAAGTCCAGTCTGCACCCAACATTGGGAATGTGTAGAAGAGACCTGGGATCAGATTTTGGTCAAGACCTGCTTGAATCTGATTCAGAGCCCAGAAGGATTCAGGCAGAGCTGAAAGCCAAATGTGGATTTACCAAATACTAACAAAAATTAACATTTAGATTTTTAGGAGCAAAACGGTAACAATGCAGCTACAGGAAAGAATCTGCTGAACTGAGCAGATGCTAAATACTTGCAAGTCACATTTATGTATAAGATATGTAAGATGACTGTATATAAAATTACAGTAGTCTCATGTACAAAGCTGTAGTGGATGGTAAGATATAGAGCCTGAAAGTCACAAGTTCAAACCATTGTTACCCTTTTGCTTGTCAGTGTAAAATGTATTTATTGGATATGACTTAGGACACAAAAATTGTAAATATGCAAAACACTGCAGGAACATTCGTGGAGTCTCTGAATTTGTTCTGAGAAATAGTATTGCCTCCATCAGATCCTGCATACATGACCTCACATCTGAGCTCATTATTTCCAGGCTAGAGAACAGCCTCTCTACACTAACTTGGGTTGGGGGCAAAGCGGTGACCACAGGGACAACATCTCTAACAATGTCAGGGTATAAAGGAATTGCCTCAGCCACAGTCAGTTTTGATGAATGGTTGATCTTCTACTTCTTTGAAAGCAGGTGAAAAATTCTGCTGAACTATGTTTGCCCTTGGAGTAGAATCTTTTCACCTGGGGCAGCGCTTTGCCTGCTCCATGTCATAAATTACACTCCTCATGGGATGAGGCTGAAGATATGGGAGCAGCAGCACTGGCCGGACCCAATTCCTCTTGCTCTGCATCGAACTAACTGGACCAACTTATTATATATTTTGGGAGTCGACTCCAACTCCACAGCCTGACATTAACGAAAGTAATAAAACACCATAAAACATATATAAGCAACAAAGGACACAGGCTATGTTTTGGGAGTCGGACCCTTTTATGAGGACTCCGACTCCTGTAAAATAGGCACCGACTCCACAGTATGCGCATATATATAGATATATAAATATATACACACACACACACATATATACACACACACGCTCATGCTGCAAAAAAGAAAAAAAAAACTCTGCTGTACTTTATTTGTAAACCTAAACTATGCCCCCCCCCAAAATAAAACTCCCACATCCAACAAAGTCCTCATACGACGGTCACTGAAAAAAAACGTTAAAAAAGCTCCGACTGTTGAAGCGCAGGGAGACAACAACAAAAAAAATTGTAGCTGGGTAATTAAGTCCTGTTCAGGGCTGGTGCTCAAGGGGTTAATAGAGCCTGAAGTCAATCACCCCTGTATACTTTGCCCCAGCTTTCCGAGAAACACATGTGACCATTATGAGGCTCAGAGGCGGTGATGGGGGATTTTACCCCTTAAGCGTCAGTCATGCAAATTGAGGTCTTGGTTTATGGGGCAGAAATTGTACTTTTATGTTTACAGTAGCTCGGGGGACACACAAGAGTTACTGTGTCTTTTACTACAATGTGTGTTAAAACATTTAAAAAAAAAAATGCATTTATCGTTTGCACCATTCTCGTTTCACACTAAACCCATTAAGTGAATTCTACAGTCTCGGACACCGAATGCTTAAGGTATTTTATTTCTTTGTGTATATTCGATGCATAATTTCATTTTAAAGGGGTTTTGCCACGATCTCATTTCATACCTTCTGCATCCAGCTCTTCCGCTCTGTGTGCTCAGAAGGGGGCGTGTGTGATTGGTTTGAATTGCAGATCATGTGACCCAGCAGGATGACATCACTAGGCCTTTCCTCTCTCTAGTCAAAGAAAGGTCTGTTTATGTAAAGCATTGTGAGTAGCTGAGAGGTAAAGTTTTTGCCTCCAGACAAGGGTCATAGGTTCAAATCCCTGCAGGAACCAAACCTGTGTTTTTTTTTTCTCTTTATCAATGCACAAACCACATTGAGGTCTCTTATTTATTTGAACTGTTTGACTAATTACTAAGGAGAACAGAGGATTGGAGTAGAGTGACAGCACCTAGGGTTGAACACTCAGTAGCTGCCTGAGAGGAGAGGTGATGTCTGAGCATGTGCAGCCAGGACTGAGGAGCTCTCAGCCCTGGTCGTATCCCCTGGAGATGAGCTGAAAACAATGGATCACTAAAGGAGCAGCTAAAACATAAACGGTGCAGAATTTTTAATAATAATGAATGGTGAAAAGGTTTATTTCATTTGCAAGCTTCCCACGTCAATTTTACTTTGTTGCAAAAGCCCTTTAAATATTTTCTGATTATATTACTAATTTTTGGACACTTTTTAATTATTATTAACCCCACTGAGATAACTACAATATACATTTATGATTTATAACATACTCCTGGGTACCAATACATTATACTGCTGTTATAGGCTGCAGTCAGGGTAACACACAATGCGCCCTGACAGCAGGCTTACTATACAGACAGCCCTGCTGCTACTCCAGGTCCTCAGAACTGATTGTGAAGGTTGCAGAGAGCGCTGGGAATCCCAGAGACCCATTCAGGCACGGGACTCCCCTTCATCATGCTGCAGGCTCAGACTAAGGCAACAAAAGGGTTAAATGGCAGGGATCGGAGGAAGCCTCCCATCACTGCCGTGCTCAGACCCTGCCCCAAGACTGGAGTGCCCATCAAAAGGCAGCAGGCGATCATTAAAGGATTAAATGACCTGCCCGCTTCCTTCCACAGACCACTCATCTCCATCCACCCGAATAGTGCGACACCCCTCACAGCAGGGCTGTGGAGTCGGCAAGCCAAAGCCCCGACTCCCGCATACATGGCGCATGTTAAAGTGATAACTTTACTGTAGTAAAATGGTAACACCAGGCTGTTTATCACCTTATGATACAATAATCAATCTATTTAAGTAGAACCAGACACTGACAAGCAAAGGGTAAAATGTTTTGATCTTTTGTGCAGAAGAGACCTGGGATTTAGAAATTTTTGGGCAAAAATATTCTTGAATTGATACAGAGCCCCCGAAGGATTCAGGCATTGCTGAAAACCAAAGGGGGATTTACCAAATACTAACAAAAAAATAAAAATTAACATTTTGATTTTAAGGAGCAAAACAGTAACAATGCAGTTACAGGAAAGAAATCTGCAGAACTAAGCAGATGCTAAATACTTGCAAGTCATATTTATGTATAAGATATGTAAGATGACTGTATATAAAATTGCTCTTTGCACTGCATCAAACTGGACCAATTTATTATATATTTTGTGAGTCGGTCCATTTTATAACGACTGACTCCTGCAAAATAGGCACCGACTCCACAGCCCTGATTTTTAACTATTATTAACCCGATTGAGAACTACTTTTATAACTTTAATATACATTTATATTGTAATACATTATATACTGCAGTCAGACTGTCGGTTGGTTGAAAAAAGAGAGGGAAAGATAAACCAGCCAATCAGAGGAGGAAATACTGATACCATGATGTTCTATGTACCAAGTACAAAGCCACTGGTAGGTTGAAAAAAGAGAGGGAAAGACAGACAGTACAGTACAGGCTTTGTACTTGGTACTAGAAACATAATGGTTTAGTATTTCCCCTTGATTGGCTGGTTTTTTCTTTCCCTTCTTTTTTCAACCTATCAGTGGCTTTTACTTGGTACAAAGAACATTATGGGGCCCAGTATTTCCTTCCTCTGATTGGCGGTTTTCTTTCCCTCTCTTTTCTCAACCCCCCAAACCAAAAAGTTTTCCCTCTTTAATTTGGTGGTTCTATATTTCTTCTTTTTTTAACCTTCAGTGGGTTTTGTACATAGAACATCATGGTCCCGGGATATCCTCCTTGATTGGCTGGTTTATCTTTCCCTCTCTTTTCTCAAAACCCCAAAGTCCCTCTTCTGTTTTTTGGTTGAAAAAAAAGAGGGAAAAAGAACCACCAAAATTTGGTCAGTATCCACTTCCATTGAACTCTATGGGGTATCATTCTTCATGTCATGTAATCACTGACGTTTGACTTTTGATTGGCCAAAAAATATCTCCCCCCCTTTTGCTTACCCAAACACCCTTTTACCTTTATTTTTATTTCATTGGCTACCCCATCACCATGTTTCTATGGACTTTTTTAGATTGGATCACGAATAACCCAAATTTTACATCCTTTACTTTAAAACAACGTGATACCAGACTTTCACTGTAACACTTTGTATCTGATGAAGCGCCCCTGTACCGGAGAAAAGCGTTAGTGGAAAAGGGTTTTAAAGAAACCAGTACAAGTTATGCCCCCCTGGTGAGGGACAGACAAGCTATGTCAGACCTGTGTTCCAGCGCTGTCCCCCTTATTGGTAAGATGCGGGAGTTTTCGTGTATTTAATGGTCAAATCTGCCTTTTCACCCAGAAGAGTCATTCGAAGAGTCCTTCAGAGTGTCATTTGTTTTAAACCCCGCCCATTTTAAGGTAGCCCCCCCCCCCCCTCAATGTCAAACCCATTACTTTGAATAGGTAGAAACATGTGAATAAACTGTCAGTGGGCGGAGTGTCTTTGGTGGGCGGGGGGTAACATGTTCATGAAAAAGATTTAAAAGGGTTTTTCCCGAGGTAAATTGATGTGGGAACTTGCAAATGAAATAAACTTTTCACCATTCCGTTTTTAAAAAAATTTCCCTGCACCTTTTTTGTTTTAGCTGCCCCTTAGTGATTCTTTGTTTACAGCTCTTCCCCAAAGGGGATACGACCAGGGTGAGAGCTCCTCATTCGGTCGCACATCCCCCAAACTAACCTCTTTCTCAGGCAGCTTCTGAGTGTTAAAACCCCGGGAGCTGTCATTCAAACTCCTTTTTCTCTGTTTTAAATTAGTAATTAGTAAAAACAGTGCAAATAAATAAAAAAAAAACCCTCTTTCAGGTTTGGCATTGATAGAGAAAAAAAAAACCACGGGTTTGGGTTCCTGCAGGGACTTAAACCTAAGACCTTTTTGCCTGGGGGGCCCCAAAAAACTTTCTCTCAGTTCTCAAAATGCTCTACAAAAAACGGGACTTTGACTACGGGAGGGGAAGGCCTGGTGATGTATCCTGCGGGGTTCAATGATATGCAATTCAAAAAAATCACCCCCGGGCCCCCTACTGAGCACACAGAGCTCAGGGGCTGGATGAGGAGGAAAAGGAAATGAGATCGGGGGCAAAAACCCCCTTTAAAAGGGGAAAAAATCCCTTCTAAAACTGCTTGAAATCTTACAGAAAAAGGGCCCAAAAGCGCTGGAAAACAGCGGTCGGGAACACTAGCTTTTTGCTGTCCTCGGGCAAGGGGGGCTTTAATCAAATGTGACAGGTTTCCCTTTAAATCCCTCTTTTAACAATCTTTTATAAGAATAAAACTTTTTTTTAATATATCCTAAAAACCGAGAGGAAGCTTTTGTTCTAAAAACAGGGCCCCGGGAAATCCTTCTTCTTTTCCCTGGGTATTTTTACGTTGTTCGAAACCCGTTCCCCGTGCGATCGGTCTCGAGTGAAGGACCCAGCGGCTCCCCGTTCGGGGGCCCTCGGAGGACCCAAACCCAAATGCGTCCTATGAGCGTTGTGCCTCTATTTTTAAATGCAAAAAAGCTCCAGGTGAGCGTCACCATTTTATTCTTCCCTATTTCCCCAAAAGGAGCCCCCCCCCCCCCCCCTCTTTTTTTTTTTATGTTCACAAAGGGGTAATTGTAGGGACTTTTTCGCCCGCAATTTTCACCGGATGCTTGGGGGCGGGGGACCCGCAACCCCGCCAGGCCCCCCTAGACAATTTATTTCTAGCGGGGCATATACGCCCTAGTAATTACGTCACTTATCTCTTTCCCTGCGGCTTTTTGTACGGGCGGGGGAGGAAACGTAATCCCTAGTGCTCTATGAGAAACTGGGGATTAAAACCCTAATGCGGGGCTATTTTGCCCCGTGTTGACGCAGTAAAAGCCAAATTACGGGGCGAGATAAAACCCATTTTAAAACCGTGTGAACAAAGCCTTAGGGTAAGTTCCCCACAGGTGTTGAGTTTTCCCTGAGAAACATACACTTTTGATAGTGTTTGGATCCTTTCGTCGGCCCCCGAAACACGTATCTAACAGCCGTGCGATTTTACTTTGTTTTTTAAATGAAACACGCACGGGTTCGCGAGTACCCCAAGTGCTTCTTGCGTCTTTGGGAAACCTTCATAAATTTGACGTGTCAATACTTGGCCCAAAAGGCGCAGCAGGAGCCCCGTTTTAAACTATAGGGCGCGATCCTGCGGCGTGTTGGATCCGTTTAGGATCCGATCAATGCTGCGATTTTTGGAGCCAAAAACGCCGTGTGAACGGCCCCTAGGGCAACAAAAGGGTTAAATGGCAGGGTGGATACGCCCCCTCCTGCCGGCTAAAAGTCCCAAAAAGGCAGCAGGCGATATTAAAGGGTTTTAAATACCCCCGTTTCCCCACAGACCACCCCTCCCACCCCCCAAAAATAGCCCCACCCCCCAACAAGGCGGAGGAATCAGCCATGTTTTTTGTTTTTTTTTAATCTTATACAACCCACTTTATAAAATCGGCAGTCGTAACAGTAATAAAAGTTTATTCGACCCCCTCGCTTTCTTGCGCTTTCCCCCGCCGCAATGACATTGAGGAGCGTAATAAAGAATGACCTAACGCATCATGTCGGATACAGAGGGGGTGACACCCCCCCCCCCCCCCCCCCCACAGGGGTTAATTAACGACTGCATCCATTACCGGCACAGGAGTCAATAAGTAATGAAAGTTACAGATTTATAGGAGGAGTCCGAAGGCGGAACGTTTACTGGTGAATATAAATCACTGCCTGGGGTGGGGGAGGTTATATATTGTTTTTAACTATTGTATGTCTGTTACCTAGATTTCCTAACCATGTTTAAGATATTCATTCGCAGTCAGAGAATGTGGACAATCTTTGAAGTGGATATAATGCTCTGTGAGCTAAACAGCCTGGACTCCTGACTGATACCTTGTACATAGCTAGTCCTGCTCTCAGCTGAAATACAATTGTATCCAGTCTAGACAATGCTCTGTGAGCTAAACAGCCTGAACTCCAGACTGATACATTGTACATAGCTAGTCCTGCTCTCAGCTGAATAGTAGATACAATTGTATCCAGTCTAGGCAATGCTCGGTGAGCTAAACAGCCTGGACTCCTGACTGATACATTGTACATAGCTAGTCCTGCTCTCAGCTGAGAAGTGGATACAATTGTATACAGTCTAGACAATGCTCTGTGAGCTAAACAGCCTGGACTCCTGACTGATACATTGTACATAGCTAGTGCTGCTCTCAGATGAGAAGTGGATACAATTGTATCCAGTCTAGACAATGCTCTGTGAGCTAAACAGCCTGGACTCCAGACTGATACATTGTATATAGTTGTTACTGCTCTCAGCTAAGAAGAAAATACAATTGTATACAGATTAGACAATGCTCTGTTGAGCTAAACACCCTGAATCCAGATGAACATTGTACATAGCATCCTGCCCCTCAGCGAATAGTGATACAATTGTATCCAGTTGGGAAATGCTCGGTGACTAAACAGCCTGGACCCCTGACTGAACATTGTACATAGCTAGTCCGCCCCATGAAATTGGTACAATGATACAGTTAGGAAATGCTCTGTGAGCTAACAGCCTGGACTCCAGACTGATACATTGTACATAGCTAGTCCTGCTCTCAGCTGAGAGCAGGACTAGCTATGTACAATGTATTAGGGCGCTTTCACACGGTGCATTTTCTCAATGTGTTTCTTGTGCAGGAAGTAACAGCAATTAACGCTGTACGTTGCTACACAAAAATCGCGGCAAAAATTGTTGTAAATTCGCGATTTTTGCCGCGATTTGTCTGCAGCAACGTACAGCGTTAATTGCTGTGCCTTCCTGCACAAAAAACGCATTGAAAAAAATGCACAAAAAACGCACTGTGTGAAAGCACCCTTAGTTTGAAGTCCAGGGTGTTTAGCTCACAGAGCACTGTCTAGACTGGATAAAATTGTATCCACTTTTCAGCTAATAACAGGACTAGCTATGTACAGTACCATTCAGGAGTCTAGGCTGTTTAGTGTGGATTGTAGACTGAAACATTTTACATAGCTGGTCTCAAATAAAAAATTGCATCCCGTCTAGACAGTGCTCTGTGAGTTAAAGTCAGCAGCTGTACAAATCTCTTTTCAAGTTTGTTACAATGTATTTCTGCAATGAAGGCTGTTTAGCTCAGAGCATTGTCTAGAAGGAGAGTCAGCTGACCAGGACAGTTATGTAGAAAGTTCAGTCGGAGTCCCCGGCTGTTTACTCACAGAGCATTGTTAGCTGGATACAATTAACCCAAATTCATTGAGAGCAGACTGATATGTATAATGTATCAGTCTGGATTCCTGGATGTTTAGCTCACAGAGCATTGTCTAGACTGGATACTATTGTATCCAATTCTCATCTGAGAGCAGGACTAGCTATGTATAATATATCAGTCTGGAGGCCAGGCTGTTTAGCTCAGAGCATTGTCTAGACTGGAGAGCTCAGCTGAGCGCAGGACTACTCTATGTAGAATGTATCAGTCTGGAGTCCAGGCTGTTTAGCTCACAGAGCATTGTCTAGACTGGATACAATAGTATCCAATTCTCATCTGAGAGCAGGACTGGCTATGTGTAATGTATCAGTCTGGAGTCCAGGCGGTTTAGCTCACAGAGCATTGTCTAGACTGGATACAGTTGTATCCACTTCTCAGCGGATACCAGGACTAGCTTTACTGCCTCTGAATGCTTTCATGTAATGACAGCAAAAAAAGATCGTGAAAATGATGAAAAATAAAAGTCACTAGAAGTTGTAGAAGGTCTTATACAGTCTGATTGATAGCTGGATGCTCACCGGAGCCCGTGCCCAGCATAGGCCCAGGGGCAGTCACAGGAGCAGCTCTACCGGCCGGGAGCCTATTATGTATTGTAATGTAATACCCTCCCCGCCAGCTGCAGACACTGCCCGGCTGTTCCGAAGTGTAATACATCCTCCAATGCATCGCCCTCTCTGTCCTCCTCAGAGGCACCACTGTCTCCGTTATCTCCAGTCTCTCTGTTCTACTTGTTTCAATTTAAAAGGTGGAAAATACCATTTTACGAGGACGTCATCCTGATTTCAAGCTAAAACGTAGCAAACTTCCCCAGGAAGAAAGAAGAAAGCCGTCCATCATACTGACCCTCAACAGCATGGGGGAGAGAGGCTGCAGAACAGACCAGAGCAGAGGGAGGTCACCGCACCTCTGCTAACTCTACTGTGTATGGGGCCCCGGAGCAGATAGATGTCACTGCATCTCTGCTAACCCTACTGTGTTATGGGAACCCGGAGCAGACGGATGTCATGCACCTCTGCTAACCCAAATGTGTATGGGACCCCCGGAGCAGACGGATGTCACTGCACCTCTGCTAAACCCTACTGTGTATGGACCCCGGAGCAGACGGATGTCACTGCACCTCTGCTAACCCTACTGTGTATTGGACCCGGAGCAGACGGATTTTCAATGCACCTCTGCTAACCCTACTGTGTATGTGGCCCGGAGCAGACGGATGTTACTGCACCTCTGCTAACCCTACTGTGTATGGGCCCGGAGCGATGGATGTCACTGCACCCTCTGCTAAACCCTACTGTGTATGGGGCCCCGGAGCAGACAGAGTCACTGCACCTCTGCCCAACCCACTGTATGGGGCCCCAGAGCAGACGAGTCACTCACCTCTGCTAACCCTACTGTGTATGGGGGCCCCGGAGCAGACAATGTGACTGCACCTCTGCTAACTACTGTGTATGGGGCCCCGGAGCAGAGGATGTCACTGCACCTCTGCTAACCCCACCCGTGTATGGGGCCCGGAGCAGAAAGGATGTCACCGCACCTCTGCTAACCCTACTGTGTATGGGGCACCCCGAGCAGACAGATGTCACTGCCCCTTGCTAACCCTACTGTGTATGGGGCCCCAGAGCAGACAGATGTCACTGCACCTCTGCTAACCCTACTGTGTATGGGGCCCCGGAGCAGACGGATGTCACTGCTGGAAGGAGGAAAAATCTCTCCTTGGGGAGAGCCACCAATAAATTGCTCGGTGTGAGGATTTACTCGCCTTTCAGACCTCAGACTGTTTTGCATAAAGCAAAGCTGTATGGGAAAATTATATATATATATATATATATATTACACACACCTAAAAATCTATCCACATCACCAAAATTTTGCAAAAACGTAAAATAGTCGCCAACCAGTGAATAAAGCTTCTGTTTTTATCAGTAAAGTTATTATTTTTTAGCATTTTCCGAATGTTTGACATTACCTCCACATCAGGACAACCTCTGACTTCTTACCCTCTTTGCTAAATAAAATATACTGCGTTATCCCTCTAATCCAACATGTACAACCCAGAAAATCTAGTAATCTCCTCCCGGCCCAATATTACTAGAAAGAGTGGAAATCCACAAACCCAAGAGGAGGAAAGAGGATTATGATTTGATACATTGTTTCATACATCAGCCACATACGTCTCAATATGTTTTTTTGTGCCCCCCCCCCCCCCCCCCATCCACTATTACAGGTTTTCTGCACTAGGACTTTGTGCTGGATTATCACAGATTCTATCAGACGCCACTAGGACTGGATTAAAGCAGTTTCCCTGCATAGTATTCAGCAGCTCGCTCCGCTCCATTGGCCCGGAGAGCACGACCTGCAGGAAGAAGCGTTAGGAACGGCCATAAACACAGCAATCACTTCAGTCATCCACAATCATTTATTACATTACATTTACCATTTCCTCTCCCTCGTCAGAGCTTTCAAGAGCAGAATATGGTGGAAAAAGGGATTAGGATTATCAGTCTGGACAATGCTCTGTGAGCTAAACAGCCTAGAAACCAGACTGATACAATAGCAGAGAGATTTGTACATGGGCTTAAAGTATAAAAATATAAATAAGGCTGTTTATCTCACAGAGCATTGTCTAGACTGGATACAATTGTATCCATTTCTCAGCCGAGAGCAGGACTAGCTACGTACAATGTATCAGTCTGGAGTCCAGGCTGTTTAGCTCACAGAGCATTGTTTAGACTCAATAAAACTGTATCTACTTCACAGCTGAGAGCAGGACTAGCTATGTATAAGGTATCAGTCTGGAGTCCAGTTGTTTAGCTCACAGAGCATTGTACCAATAACTGTATATAACTGTAATCTACTAACAGCTGAGAGCAGCACATATGTATTAAGGATCATGGTCATTTGGGGACTTTTACCCACATGCATTATAAATCTATAAATGTATCCACTTTTAGTTTGAGAGCGGACTGGGGGGCTCGCAAGTATCAGGTCCTGGATCCAGGTTTTAAAGAGATTGTAGACTTTTACAAATATCCTTTTTCAGAAAAGAAAGGGACACAGCTGTATCCAGTCTAGACAATGCTCTGTGAGCTAACTAGATCAGCAGCTGTACAAATCTCTCTTCAAGTTTGCTACAATGTATGTCTGCAATCAAGGCTGTTTAGCTCACAGAGAATTGACTACTCTACATACAACTGTATCCACTTCTCAGCTGAGAGCAGAACTAGCTGTGTACAATGTATCAGTCACAGAGCATTGTCTAGACTGGCTAAACAGCCTGGACGCCAGGATGATACATTGTACATAGCTAGTCCTGCTCTCAGCTGAGAAGTGACTAAATCTGTTGCTAATACAGCATATTTTAGTCTTGATTTATTTGTTTCAAATTCTATACTGAGAACTTGCTATGTACACTGTATCAGTCTGGAGTCCTGGCTGTTTAGCTCACAGAGCATTGTCTACACTAGATACAATTGTATCCGCATTATTAACATCCCCAAAAAAATATGAAAATTCTTTCAACTAATTCAAAACCAAGTTTAAAGTGGGGCTGGGGAAAAAAACGGATGGAAGCTGCCCTGATGTCACTGACAGCAAACGTTTTTTAAAGACGCTTACCACTTCCCAAATAATCCAAAATTTGATATTCCTGCCAGATTAATACAGAATATTTGATGGCTATAGCCCATGTTATGCTGGGTTTCCAGTGTAATTCATTCGTCCTTGCAGAGGTCCAGTTTAACAGAATCTTTTACCCCACCCGACCCCCGGGGAACAGCCCCCCCCTGCCCCCCGCTGACCCCGGGCACGGGCCCCCTCGCAGCACCCGCTGACCCCCGGAACGGGCCCCCGCCTGCAGCACCCCCGACCCCCCGGGACACGCCCCAACTCTGCACCCCCTGACCCCCGGGGGCCGCCCCAACTCGCAGCACCCCTACCCCCCGACACGGCCCCAGCTCTGCAGCACCCGCTGACCCCCCCGGGGGCACGCCCCCGCTCTCACCCCCTGACCCCCGGGACACGGGCCCCCCGCAGCACCCCGACCCCCGGGGCACGGCCCAACCGCAGCACCCGCTGACCCCCGCAGACACGGCCCCAGCCCTGCAGCACCCGCTGACCCCCGCAGACACGGCCCCAGCCCTGCAGCACCCGCTGACCCCTGCAGACACGGCCCCAGCCCTGCAGCACCCGCTGACCCCCGGGGACACGGCCCCAACTCTGCAGCACCCGCTGACCCACGGGGACACGGCCCCAACTCTGCACCCCCTGACCCCCCCGGGGACACGCCCCAACCTGCGCACCCGGACCCCCGGGGACACGCCCCAACCTGCAGCAACCCCTACCCCCGGGGGCCCGCCCCAAAAACTGCAGCACCCCCTTTTACCCCCGGGGCACGCCCCAACTCTGCAGCACCCCTAACCCCGGGGACACGGCCCCCCCCGCAGCCCCCCCGACCCCCGGGGACACGGGCCCCCCTCGCAGCACCCCTGACCCCCGGGGGCACGCCCCAGCTCTGCAGCACCCGATGACCCCCGGGACAGCCCCCCTGCAGCACCCGCGAACCCCCCGGGGGCACGGCCCCAGCCCAGCACCCCGACCCCCGGGGGCACGGGCCCCCGCCTGCAGCACCCGCTGACCCCCGGGGGGACGGCCCCCCCGAGCACCCCCCTGACCCCCGGGGACACGCCCCATCTGCCACCCCCTGACCGCCGGGCACGGCCCCGCTCGCTCTCCCCTGACCCCCCCGGGGGCAGGCCCCACCTGCACCCGCTGACCCCCGGGGACACGGCCCCAGCTCTGCAGCACCCGCTGACCCCCGGGGACACGGCCCCAGCTCTGCAGCACCCGCTGACCCCCGGGGACACAGACCCACCTCTGCAGCACCCCCTGACCCCCGGGGGACGGGCCCCCGCTTGCAGCCCCCTACCCCCCCGGGGCACGGCCCCACTTGCAGCACCCCCCTGACCCCCGGGGACACGGCCCCAACTCTGCAGCACCCGCTGACCCCCGGGGGACACGGCCCCCGCTCTGCGCCCCCTGACCCCCGGGGACACGGGGCCCCATCTCGCCCCGCTACCCCCGGGGACACGGCCCCAACTCTGCAGCACCCGCTGACCCCCGGGGACACGGCCCCAGCTCTGCAGCACCCGCTGACCCCCGGGGACACGGCCCCAGCTCTGCAGCACCCGCTGACCCCCGGGGACACGGCCCCAGCTCTGCAGCACCCGCTGACCCCCGGGGGGACGGCCCCCTCCGCACACCCGCTGACCCCCGGACACGCCCCCCCTCTGCAGCACCCCTGACCCCCGGGACACGGCCCCCCCTCGCAGCACCCCACCCCCCCGGGAAAACGCCCCCCCTGCAGCCCCCGCTGACCCCCGGGGACACGGCCCCAGCCGCAGCACCCGCTGACCCCCGGGGACACGGCCCCAGCTCTGAAGCACCCGCTGACCCCCGGGGACAGCCCCAGCTCTGCGGCACCCGCTGACCCCCCGGGGGCACGGGCCCCCCCTGCGCACCCCTGACCCCCCCGGGGACACGGCCCCGCTCTGCGCACCCCTGACCCCCGGGACACCCCCAGCTCTGCGCACCCGCGACCCCCGGGCACGCCCCAGCTCTGCCCCCCTGACCCCCCGGGGACACGGCCCCACCTTTCCCCCGCTGACCCCCGGGACACGGCCCCCAGCTCTGCGCCCCGCTGACCCCCGGGGCACGCCCCACTCTGCACACCCGCTGACCCCCCGGGGACACGGGCCCCCCCGCAGCACCCCGACCCCCGGGGCACAGCCCCATCCGCAGCACCCTGACCCCTGCGAACACAGCCCCCGCCTGCACACCCCCCGTGAAAACCCCGCGGACACAGCCCCGCCCGCCGCACCCGCGACCCCGGGGACACGGCCCCAGCCCTGCAGCTCCCGCTGACCCCCGGGGACAAAGGCCCCAAACCCCGCACACCCCCGACCCCCGGGGGCACGGGCCCCCCCCTGCAGCACCCCTCCCCCCACAGACACGGCCCCCGCCCCGCACACCCCCCCGGACCCCGCAACAGCCCCAGCCCCGCAGCACCCCTGACCCCGCAGACACGCCCCACCCGCACACCCCTGACCCCCGCAGACACGCCCCCCCCTGAGCACCCGGGACCCCCGCAACCGGCCCCACCCAGCACCCGCTGACCCCCGCAGACACGGCCCCCGCCCTGCAGCACCCGCTGACCCCCGCAGACAACGGCCCCAGCCCAGCAGCACCCTGCAGCATGTACAGAGGATATCTATTTTAAGTCTGGGGGCTCAGGACACGCAAACCCGCAGCACTGTAAGAGGATATCCGTTTTATTCACAGTCCCCGGAGATCAGGACACGCAGCCTGCAGCAACTGTACAGAGGATACAGTAAAATTCAAGTCCTGGGGTCAGGACAGCAGCCTAGCACTGTACAGAGGATATCCAGTATATTTTACAGTTTCCTGGGGGGCAGGACACGAGCTACAGCACTGTACAGAGGATAGCCAGTATATTCACAGTCCAGGGGGCTCAGGACACACAGCCTGCAGCATGTACAGAGGAATCCAGTATTTTTCACGTCCCGGGCTCAGGACATGCAGCCTGCAGCACTGTACAGAGGATATCCAGTATATTCACAGTCCTGGGGGCTCAGGACACGCAGCCTGCAGCACTGTACAGAGGATATCCAGTATATTCACAGTCCCCGGAGCTCAGGACACGCAGCCTGCAGCACTGTACAGAGGATATCCAGTATATTCACAGTCCTGGGGGCTCAGGACACGCAGCCTGCAGCACTGTACAGAGGATATCCAGTATATTCAATGTCCTGGGAGCTAAGGACATGCAGCCTGCAGCACTGTACAGAGGATATCCAGTATATTCACAGTCCTGGGAGCTCAGGACACGCAGCCTGCAGCACTGTACAGAGGATATCCAGTATATTCACAGTCCTGGGGGCTCAGGACACGCAGCCTGCAGCACTGTACAGAGGATATCCAGTATATTCACAGTCCTGGGGGCTCAGGACACGCAGCCTGCAGCACTGTACAGAGGATATCCAGTATATTCACAGTCCTGGGGGCTCAGGACACGCAGCCTGCAGCACTGTACAGAGGATATCCAGTATATTCACAGTCCCCGGAGCTCAGGACACGCAGCCTGCAGCACTGTACAGAGGATATCCTGTATATTCACAGTCCTGGGGGCTCAGGACACGCAGCCTGCAGCACTGTACAGAGGATATCCAGTATATTCACAGTCCTGGGGGCTCAGGACACACAGCCTGCAGCACTGTACAGAGGATATCCAGTATATTCACAGTCCCCGGAGCTCAGGACACGCAGCCTGCAGCACTGTACAGAGGATATCCAGTATATTCACAGTCCCCGGAGCTCAGGACACGCAGCCTGCAGCACTGTACAGAGGATATCCAGTATATTCACAGTCCTGGGGGCTCAGGACACGCAGCCTGCAGCACTGTACAGAGGATGTCCTGGGGGCGCAGGACACGCAGCCTGCAGCACTGTACAGAGGATATCCAGTATATTCACAGTCCTGGGTTCTATAGCACTGTACAGAGGATATCCAGTATATTCACAGTCCTGGGGCTAGGACACGCAGCCTGCAGCACTTACAGAGGATAAAACCGTATATTCACAGTCCTGGGGGTCAGGACACGCAGCCTGCAGCACTGTACAGAGGAAAATCCCGTATTTCACAGTCCTGGGGGCTAGGACACGCAGCCTGCAGCACTGTTACAGAGGATATCCAGTATATTTCAAGTCCTGGAGCTCAGGACAGCAGCCTGCAGCACTGTACGAGGATATCCAGTATATTCACAGTCCCTGGGCCCGGACACGCAGCCCGCAGCACTGTACAGAGGATATCCAGTAATTGACACAGTCCGGGGTCCCCGGACACGCAGCCTGCAAGGGACTTGTACAGAGGATATCCCGTATATTCACAGTCCTGGGGCTCAGGAACGCGCCCCCAGCACTGTACAGAGGATATCCTTTTTATTCCCAGTCCCGGGGCCAAGGAAAAGCAGCCTGCAGCATTAAGAAATATCCAGTATATTACAGTTCCCCCGGGTCAGGCAGCAGCCTGGGCACGTACAGAGGATATCCCGTTATTCACGTCGGGGGTAGGAACGCGCCTTAGGGTGTACAGGGTATCCTTATATTTCCCGTCCCGGGGGGCCCGGACACCAGCCGAAGCCCTGTACAGAGGAACCAGTATTTCACAGTAGGGGGGGTCAGGCCGCAGCCCGCAGCAGGGACAGGGATTCCAGTTATTCACGTCGGGTCAGGACCCAGCTCGCCTGTAAGAGGTATCTGTTTTTTCACGTCCGGGGGTGGCAAGCCTGCAGCATTTACAGAGGAATCCAGTATATTCACGTCCTGGGGGGCCCGGACACCAGCCCAACTGTACGGGTATCCGTTATTCAAGTCCCCGGGGGTAGGACAGCAGCCTGCAGCACTGCAGGGATATCCGTATTCCAAGTCCTGGGGTCGGACACCAGCTTGCATGTAAGAGGTATCCCGTAATTCAAAGTCCCCGGGGGCCAGGGGAAAGCAGCCCGCAGAATGTACAGAGGATATCCAGTTTTCACAGTTGGGGGCTAGGACCGCAGCCTGAAACCTGTCGGGAAACCGTTTATTTTCCGTCCGGGGCTGGACCCGGGGGCCCCCCAGCATGTAAGAAAGGATATCAGTTATTCACAGTCCCCCCCGGGGCAGGACACGCGCCTGCAGCATGTAAGAGGATATCCAGTATATTCAAAGTCCTGGGGGCTAAGGACATGAGCCTGAGCATATACGAGGATATCCAGTAGTATTCACAGGTCCCCGGAGCGCCGAGGAGACGATCAGCCTTAGCTTTGTACTAGAGGACTATCAGTATATTCACAGGCCTGGGCGTTGTTTTGGGCTCTGGAACATCAGCCCTGCAGCACTTGGTACAGAGGTATATCCTAGTATTAATAAAAAAAAAAAAACTCCAGTACTGGGGGTCAGGATCACGCAGCCTGCTGCACTGTACAAAGAGGTTTATCCATGTATATTCACACAGTCCTGGGGGCTTCAGGACACAGTCCCTGCAGCACTGTACAGAGGATATCCAGTATATTCACAGTCCAGGAGGGCGCAGGACACACATGCCTATAGCATGTACAGAGGAATATCCAGTATCATTCACAGTCCTGGGGGCTCAGGACACGCAGCCTGCAGCACTGTACTGAGGATATCCTCGAGTGATATTCGCAGTTGTGGGGCTTAGGGCATCGCTGTGCCCGTGCGTGACTCTGTACAGAGGTATATCCAGTATTGTCACGCCAGTCCTGGGGCTCAAGGAACGCAGCCTGCAAGCGTCCGTTACACGGATATCCAGTTTCACTGTTCCCTGTTAGCTGTCAGGGACACGCTGCCTGCACATCACTGTACAGAGGATATTACTCAGTTTTCTCAATTCCTGGGGGCTCTAGGACACGCAGCCTGCAGCACTGTAAGATATGGATATCCTCGAGTTATAGTTCACAGCTTCCTGGGGGCGCAAGGACACGGCAGGGACTGCAGCAGCGTGTACAGAGGTTTAGTCTCAGTATATTCAAAGTCCCGGAGCTCAAGGGACACGGCTGCCTGCAGCATGGTACAGAAGGATATCCTGGTATATTCGCAGTACTGGGGGTCTAAGGTACACGCAGGCTGCGCATCTGTTACAGAGAAATATCCAGTAATATTCACAGTCCCGGAGCTCCGGGAGACGGCAGCCTGGCAGCAACTGTACAGAGGAAGTATCCAGTAGAGTATTCACAGTCTTGGGGGCTCAGGACTCGGCCAGCCTGCAGCCAATGTACAGAGGATATCCATGATAGTTTGCTAGTAGTCCTGTGGGGATCTGGGACGTGCAGCCTGCAGCACTGTACAGAGGATTTCTCAGTATATCACAGTCCTGGGGGCTCTAGGACACGCAGCCTGCAGCAGCTGTACAAGAGGGATATACCATATATTCACAGTCCCGGACTCAGGACACGCTACCTGCAGCACTCGTCAAGTGGTATCCGCTAGATAGTTATATTCAAAGTCCCGGTAGCTCAGAGGACACGACCACGTTTTTGCAGCAATGTACAGAGGGTTATCGCTGTATATTCACAGTCTGGGGCGTCAGGACACGCAGGCGGGCACTGTACAGAGAATATCCGTATATTCACAGTCCCCGGAGGAGGGCGCAGTGCGTACGTGTTGTCTGAGTGGATATTCGCAGTGATATTCACAGTGCACTCGGAGGCTCAGTCACACGCAGCATGCAGTAACTGTACAGTGGATATCAGTATATTTCACGTCATGGGGGGCTCAGGGACAGCAGCTACGTGCTCGCACTGTACAGAGGGATATACAGTGTTACTGTGATGTCAGCAAGTCCTGGGGGGCTTAGGAGACACGCTCGAGCCTTTGCAGGTTCTATGCTGTGTTTGTACAGAGGTTATGCAATATTTTATTCTCACAGTCGCGGCAAGCAACGTCGGACACGCAGGCCTGCTGGCACTGTACGAGGATATCTCCAGTATATATCACTGTCCCGGAGCGACCGCGCCTCAGCCTGCATGCTGTACTGCACAGTAGGATCTCTACCAGGTATATGTCTCAGTAGCTGGGGGCGAAGGACTACACTCGCGCCAGCCTGTCGTGCACGTGTTCTCGAGAGGATATCCGAGTATATTCCAGTCCTGGGGCTCAGACACGCCAGCCTGCTAGAGGTACATGAGGATAATCAGTATATTCACAGTCTCCCCCGGATGCTCAGGGACACGCAGCGCTGCAGCACTGTTAGCATAGGATATTCCCTGTGTATGAGTTCGCACAGTTCTGGGGGCTACAGAACAACGCTCAGCTGTCTTCGCAGTCAATGTACAGAGGTATTCCTGTATATTCACAGTCCTGGGGGGGTAAGGTACACGACTAGCCTCAGCACTTGTATCAGCGGATGGGTATGGGTATATTTCCACAGTCTGGGTGGTCAGGACACGCAGCCTGCAGGCACTGTACAGAGGAGATCACCTGTATATTTCTCAGTCCTGGGGACTTAGGACACGGCAGCCTGCTCAGTCACTCGTACAGAGGTTATTCCAGTAATTCACCGTCTGGGGGCTCTGGACAATGCAGCCTGCAGCACTGTACAGGGATATCCAGTAGTATAGTCACGCAGTCAACCGGAGGGTCAGGACTAAGCAGCCTGCAGCACTGTACAGAGAAATCTGTTATTGCACAGTCCTGGGAGCTGGCAGGACACGCTGACTGCGTGCACGTAACGAGGATAGCCAAGGTATATTCACAGTCCTGGGGGCTCAGGATAACCATGCGAGCCTGCAGCACTGTACAGTAGGATAGCAGTATATTTCACAGTCCTGGGGGTAGGACTCGTAGCCTGCGCCGCACTGCTACGAGGATATGAGTATATTACACAGTCTCTGGGTGGCTCAGGACATGCAGCTGCAGCCACTGTACTAGAGGATTAGCCAGTATTTTCTACAGTCCCCGGAGCTCATGGAGACGGAAGGGCCTGCAGCACTGTACAGAGGATTTATCCAGTTTTTTTCACAGTCCTGGGGCTCAGGACACGCAGCCTAGATAGCACTATTCAGCGGATATCTAGTATAGCACTAGTTCCTGGGCGGCAGGACACGCATGGCCTACAGCCACTGTCACATGAGAGATTCCAGTTTTATTCCATGTCCTGGGAGTAAGGACATGCAGCGTGAAGCATGTTCAGAGGATATCCAGTATATTCGCACAGTCCTGTGTGGGATCAGGTCGCGTACAGCTCTGCAGCACTGTACAGAGGAGTTCTCCAGTATATTTCACTGGTCCCCTCGGGAGCTCAGGACACATTAGCCCTGCAATACGTGTACTGAGGATATCCAGTATTTTCAAGACACGGAGCTCAGGACATCAGCCTGCAGCACTGTAGAGAGGATATCACAGTATATTCACAGTCTATGGGGGCGCAGGACCGCAGCATGCAGCACTGTACAGAGGATTCCAGTATATTCACTAGTACAGTGGGGGCCAGGACTGCGCAGCCTGCAGCTCTGTACAGAGGTATCCCGTATATTCAGTGTGTGCCTGGGCTCAGGACCCGGCACCTGCGCAGCAGTGTACAGAGAGGATAACCTGTATATGTCACTTGTCCTGGGCGGGACGTCAGGACATGATCAGCCTGCAGCACTGTACAGAGGATATCGTAATATTCGTGACAGTCCTGGGTGTCAGGACGTCGGCAGCCTGCAGCACTGTACAGAGGATTATCCGTAGATTCACAGTCCGTGGGGGTCAGGCTTCAGCCTGCAGCTCTGTACAGTGGATATCCAGTATTATTTCACGTCCCCCGAGAGCTCAGGGACTGCGCCTGAAGCACTGTATAGAGGGTATCAGTAATGGTTACAGTCCTGGGAGCTCCAGGACACGCAGCCTGCAGACTGTACAGAGGATATACAGTATTAGGTACTCAGTCCACATCCCCCGCCTTTCATCCTCCCTTCCTTGCTCCCCACCCTCCTCCCTCTTTTTTTCTCTTCCTCCTTTTCTTGCCCTCATCTTTTCTCAGGTTTATATGTAGTCCTGGGGCGCAGGACAACGCAGCCTGCAGCACTGTACTAGAGGATATCCAGTATATTCAACTGTACTGGGGCCTCAGGGACACGCATGCCTGCCAGCATGTACAGAGGTATCGAGTATATTCACTTCCTGGGGCTCAGGAGATCACGCAGCCTGCAGCGATTGTACAGTGGATTATACTGCATACTCCCAGCATGTCCTGGGGCTCAGGACAGATAGTCTGCCTGCAAGCAGTGTACAGAGTGATATCCAGTATATTCACAGAGGTACCCGGAGTCAGGACCACGCAGCCTGCGAGACAATCTGTACAGAGGATATCTCTGTATATTCACATGCGGTGAGATCAGGTAGTACGCTCTCAGCCTTCAGCACTGTACCAGAGGATATCCTGTATTTTCACAGTCACTGTGGGCTCAGGGAATGCAGCATGCCCGGCACTGTACAGTGTTATCTAGTATATTCCACAGTCCTGGTGGCTCGGGGACACGATCAGCCTGCAGCACTGACAGAGGATATCCAGTTATATTTCACAGTCATGGGGGCTCTGGACATGCAGCCTGCAAGCATGTACAGAGGATATCCGGTAATATCCAGTCTCTGGGGGCTAAGGACATGCAGCTGCAGACTGTACGAGAGGATAGCCAGTTATATCACGGTCATGGGGCTCGGGACACGCCGCTGCAGCACTGTACAGAGGTTATCCGTATATCACAGTCCTGGTGGCTCTGGGGACATGCAGCCTGCCCCAGCACTGTACAGAGGATATTCCATATATTCACAGTTCCTGGGGGCGCAGGTACACACAGCCTGCAGCACATGTTACAGGGATTGCATCCAGTATATTTCACAGTCCCCGGAGCTCAGGAGACGCAGCCTATAGCATTGTACAGAGTATATCCAGTATATTCACAGTCCCCGGAGCTCAGGAGACGCAGCCTGCAGCACTGTACAGAGTATATCCAGTATTTTAAAACAGTCCGGGGGCTCAGGAACGCAGCCTGCAGCACTGTACAGGAGAATCCAGTATATAACAGCCCCTGGGGGCTCAGGACACGCAGCCTGCAGCACTGTACAGAGTATATCCAGTATATTCACAGTCCCTGGAGCTCAGGACACGCAGCCTGCAGCACTGTACAGAGGATATCCAGTATATTCACAGTCCCGGGGGCTCAGGACATGCAGCCTGCAGCACTGTACAGAGGATATCCAGTTTATTCACAGGTACATGGACAGATCCCTGATCACCAACCTTATGAAGGTTCGGAATCCCGTCGCTCCCATCCTCATGGATCCCCTCATTCCCAGGAATTGGATGAACTGCTTGGAGTATTTGGGGAACACTTGCTTTAGGCAGAGCGGCGGTGATGGGCTACGCTCCAGGCTCTCGCAGACCGGAGACTTCATGGGGGCGTGTGTCATAGTGTCAGAAGATGGAGATCTGGGGAAAGAGGGCAGGTAAGTGCAGCGCTCATCCAGAACAGAGCGGACCCCCCCGACATCCGTCACTCATCCAGAAGAGTGCAGACCCCCCCCGACACCCGTCACTCATCCAGAACAGTGCTGACCCCCCGACAGAGCCCGGCGCCCGTCACTCATTCAGAAGAGTGCGGACCCCCCCCCCCAGACACCCGTCACTCATCCAGAACAGTGCGGACCCCCCCGACAGAGCCCGGCGCCCGTCACTCATCCAGAACAGTGCGGACCCCCCCTACAGAGCCCGGCGCCCGTCACTCATCCAGAACAGTGCGGACCCCCCCGACAGAGCCCGACACCCGTCACTCATCCAGAACAGTGCGGACCCCCCCGACAGAGCCCGGAGCACGTCACTCATCCAGAACAGTGCGGACCCCCCGAGCAATCCGACAACCCCCCGTCAACTCATTCCAGAACAGTGCGGACCCCCCGACAGAGCCCGGAGCCCGTCACTCATCCAGAACAGTGCGGACCCCCCGACAGAGCCCGGAGCCCGTCACTCATCCAGAACAGAGCGGACCCCCCCGGCGCCCCTCACTCATCCAGGACAGGGCGGACCCCCCGACAGAGCCCGGCACCCGTCACTCATCCAGAATAGAGCGGATCCCCCAACAGAGCCCGTCACTCATCCAGAACAGAGCGGACCCCACCGACAGAGCCTGGCGCCCGTCACTCATCCAGAACAGTGCGGGCCCCGACAGAGCCCCGGGGCCCTCACCTCATCCAGAACAGAGCAGACCCCCCGACAGAGCCCCCACCCGTCACTCATCCAAACAGTGCGACGCCCACCCCCCACTCCCCCCCGGCACCCCCGACAGAGCCCGGCCCCCGTCACTCATCCAGAACAGTGAGGACCCCCCCACAGAGCCCGGCAGCCGTCACTCATCCAGAAAATAGCGGCCCGCCCCCGACAGAGCCCAAACCCCCCTCACTCATCCAGAACAGAGCGGACCCCCCGACAGAGCCCGGCGCCCGTCACTCATCCAGAACAGTGCGGACCCCCCTCGACAGAGCCCGGCACCCCTCACTCATCCAGAACAGTGCGGACCCCCCGACAGAGCCCGGCGCCTGTCACACATCCAGAACAGTGCGACCCCCCCCCCCCCCCCGCAGGCCCGGCACCCGTCACCATCCGAAAGAGCGGGGACCCCCAAACCAGCAGCCCGTCACTCATCCAGAACAGTGCGGACCCCCCCGACAGAGCCCGGCGCCCGTCACTCATCCAGAACCGAAGCCCCGACTCACCAAGGGGAGCCCGGAGCCCTCACTCATCCAAACAGCGGGGGGACCCCCAGACAGAGCCCGCGCCCGTCACTCATCCAGATCAGTGCGGACCCCCCCACAACCCTCCGCACTCACCAAAAAGGGGCCCCCCCCAAAAGCCCGTCACTCATCCAGAACAGTGCGGACCCCCCCGACAGAGCCCGGCCCCCGACTCTCCAAACATGCGACCCCCGACAGAGCCCCGGGGCCCGTCACTCATCAGAACAAGCGGACCCCCCACCCCCCCCGACGAGCCGGGCCGCACTCATCCAGAAGAGGGACCCCCCCAACGGCCCTCCCTCATCCAAACAGTGCGGACCCCCCCCCAGGGGGCCGGCCCCGTCATCATCCAAAAATGCGGACCCCCCCCCCGGCCCGACCGTCACTCATCCAACAGGCGGACCCCCCGACAAGCCCGGCCCCACTCATCCCAAAAAGTGGCCCCCCCCAAAAACCCGCACTCATCCAAACCGGCGGACCCCCCCCCCACAGAGCCCGGGCCCCCTCACTCATCCAAAAGTCACCCCCCACAGAGCCCGGCGCCGCCCAACCAGAACAGTGCGGCCCCCCCCCCCCCCCGACAGAGCCCCGCCCCGTCAAATCATCCAGAAAGGCGGATCCCCCAACAAGCCCGTCACTCATCCAGAAACCAGGCGGACCCCCCCCCACCGGCCCCCGCACCATCCAAACGAGCGACCCCCCGACAGAGCCCGGACCCCCCACTCATCCCAAAGACGGACCCCCCACAAGCCCGGACCCTTTTTACTCATCCAGAAAACAGGCGGACCCCCCCCCCCCACCCGGCACCCCCACCAGACAGGGGGGGACCCCCCAAAAGAGCCCGCCCCCTCATCCAAACAGTGCGGACCCCCCCCCCCGACAACCCGGGGCCCCCCCCTCAACATCCAGAACAGGCGGACCCCCGACAAGCCCGGGCCCCCCGTACCTCATCCAGAACAGAGCAAACCCCCCCCCGACAAGCCCCCCCTCACTCATCCAGAACAGAGCGGACCCCCCCCCCCAACCCCCAATCCCCCAAACAGGCGCCCCCCCCGACAGAGCCCGGGGGCCAGTCACTATCCAAAAAGTGCGGAACCTCCCCGACAGAGGCCCAGCCCGTCACTCATCAGAACAGTGCGACCCCCCCCCCCCCCCCCCCCGACAGAGCCCGTCGCCCGCACTCATCAGAACATTGCGGGACCCCCCGACAGAGCCCGGAGCCCGTCCACTCATCCAGACATTGGGGCGGACCCCCCGACATGAGCCCGGCGCCCACACTCATCCAGAACATGCGACCCCCCCCCCAAGAGCCCAGCGCCCGTCACTCATCCCAACAAGCAGACCCCCCGACAGAGCCCGTAGCCAGTCACTCCTTCATCCGAACAGAGCGGACCCCCCCGACGAGAGCCCGAGCCCGTCCACACATCCAGGAACACAGATCCGAAACCCCCCCCCCCCCACTCAACTGAGCCCGGAGCCAGTCACTCATCCAGAACAGTGCGGACCCCCGACAGAGCCCGGCGCCCGTCACTCATTCAGAACAGTGCGGACCACCCCGACAGGGCCCGGCGCCCGTTCTCACTCACCAAAAAGTGCGGACCACCCCGACACCCGTCACTCATCCAGAACAGTGCGGACCCCCGACAGAGCCCAACCCCCCCTCACTCATCCAGAACAGTGCGGACCCCCCGACAGAGCCCAACCCCCCCTCACTCATCCAGAACAGTGCGGACCCCCCCCCCCCCCGACATGAGCCCCGCGCCCTGTACCTGTGATTTTTCTTAGTCTGGTATAATTCGCAATGTGGTGCCAAGTGAATTGGTGTCTCCTTTTTTCTGGGTCACAAGCTTTCGACGCGGTCTCACCTCATCAGCAACAGTGCGGAACCCCCCCCCCGACAGAGCCCGGCGCCCGTCACTCATCCATAACAGTGCGGACCCCCCAGACAGAGCCCGGGGCCCATCACTCATCCAGAAACATGCGGACCCCACGACAGAGCCCGGCCGCCCACACTCATCTAGACAGAGCGTTGAACCCCCCCCACCCCCGACAGAGCCCGGCGCCAGTCACTCATCCAGAACCGTGCGGACCCCCAGACAGAGCCCGGCGCCCGTCACTCATCCAGAACAGTGCGGACCCCCCGACAGAGCCCGGCGCCCGTCACTCATCCAGAACAGTGCGGACCCCCCCGAACAGAGGCCCGGCGCCCGTCCACACATACCAGAACATGCGGACAACACACAAAGAACAGAGACCCGGCGCGCCTCCACTCATCCAGAACAGAGCGGACCCCCCCCCCGACAGAGCCCGGAGCCAGTCACTCATCCAGAACAGAGCGGACCCCCCCCGACAGAGCCCGGAGCCAGTCACTCATCCAGAACAGAGCGGACCCCCCCCCGACAGAGCCCGGAGCCAGTCACTCAACAGACAGTGCGGAACCCCCCGCCACCCGTCCACGCATCCAAACAGTGCGGACATCCACCCCCCACCAGAGCCCTCCGCCCGTCACTCATCCAGAACAAGCGATCGCTCCACCAGACCCCGACAACCCGTCACTCATCCAGAACAGAGCGGACCCCCCGACAGAGCCCGTCACTCATCCAGAACAGTGCGGACCCCTCCAACAGAGCCCGTCACTCATCCAGAACAGTGCGGCCCCCCCCCCCCCCATACAGAGCCCGGCGCCCGTAACTCATCCAGAGACATGTGCCGCTCACTCCGACAGAGCCCCCGGCGCCCGTCACTCGCATCATGCAACAGAAGCAGGATCCCCCCGACAAAGCCCGGAGCCAGTCACTCATCCAGAACAGTGCGGACCCCCCCGACACCCAACCTCCTCCCAGAACAGTGTCGGACCCCCCCCTCGACAGAGCCCGGAGCAGTCACGTCATCGCCAAAAACAGAGCGGAACGCCCCCACAGAGCCCGGAGCCAGTCCACGGTCTTCCTGAACAGTGGCGGACCCCCCCCGACAGAGCCCGGAGCGTCACTCCTCCTCATTCAGAACAGTGGCGACCCCCCTACAGAGCACGGCGCCCGGTCACTGCATCACATAACAGTGCGGACCACCCCGACAACCTCACTCATCCACAGAGGTGCGGACCCCCCGACCAGCGAGCCCAACCCCCCCTAAAACGTCATCCAAGACAGTGCGCGGTACACCCCCCCGACATAGCCGTACCCGGCGCCCCTCATCTTCCAGAACTGAGCGGGTAGTATCCCCCCCGACAGAGCCCCGGCGCCTATCACTCATCCAGAACAGCGCGGACCCCCCCCCACCGACAGAGCCCGGAGCCAGTAACTCCTCCAGAACAGTGCAGACGCCCCCCCTACAGAGCCCGGAGCCAGTCCCTCATCCAAACGAGAGAGACCCCCCCCCCCCCCCGACAGAGCCCGCAGCCAGTAACACTCATGCAGAACAGTGGGGGTCCCCCGACAGAGCCCGGCGCCCCTCATCTTCCAGAACAGAGCGGACGTGGGGGCCTCCCCCGACAGAGCCGTCGCCTATCCCTCATACCAGAACAGTGGCGACGCCCCCGACCGAGCCCGGAGCCCCGAACGTCATTCAGAACAGGTCGGACCCCCCCCGACAGAGCCCGGCGCCCGTCACTCATCCAGAACAGTGCGGACCCCCCGACAGAGCCCAACCCCCCCCTCACTCATCCAGAACAGTGCGGACCCCCCCGACAGAGCCCGGCGCCCCTCACTCATCCAGAACAGAGCGGACCCCCCGACAGAGCCTGGCGCCTATCACTCATCCACAACAAGCCCTAACCCTAACCCCCCCCGACAGAGCCCTGGCGCCTGTCACTACTCGTCCAGAACAGAGTCGGACCTCCCCCGACATACCCGGAGAGCCCTTCACTCATCCAGAACAGAGCGGACCTCCCCGACAAAGCCCGTCACCCATCTCTCATCCATAACAGTGCGACCCCCCCCCCCCCCCCGACAGAAGACCCGCGCCCCTCACTCATCCAGAACAGTAGCGGGACCCCCCCGACAGAGCCCGGAGGCAGTCCTCGAAGTCAGAACAGGATGCGGACACACACCCTACAGAGCCCGGCGCCCGTCACTCATCCAGAACAGTGCGGACCCCGCCCCCCCGACAGAGCCCGGAGCCTGTCACTCATCCAGAACAGTGCGGACCCCCCCTGACAGAGCCCGGAGCACGTCACTCATCCAGAACAGTGCGTCCCCCCCCCCCCCCGACAGAGCCCGGCGCCCGTCACTCATCCAGAACAGTGCGGACCCCCCGACAGAGCCCGGCCCGCCTCACTCATCCAGACAGTACGGACCCCCCCCGACAGAGCCCGGCGCCCCGCAGTCATCCAGAACAGAGCGGACCTCCTGACAGAGCCCGGCGCCTATCAATCATGCCCAGGAACAGTGGTGGAGACCCCCCGACAGAGCCCGCGCCCGTCGACATCATACCAGAACAGAGCGGACCGCCCCCCACCCCCCCCCGACAGAGCCCGGCGCCTATCACCCATCCAGAACAGAGCGGACCCCCCTCCCTCCCCGACAGAGCCCGTCACCCATCCAGAACAGCGCGGACCCCCTCCCCCTCCCTCCCCTAAAGAGCCCAACCCCCCTCACTCATCCAGAACAGTGCGGACCCCCCCGACAGAGCCCGGAGCCAGTCACTCATCCAGAACAGTGCGGACCCCCCGACAGAGCCCGGCGCCCGTCACTCATCCAGAACAGTGCGGACCCCCCCGACACCCGTCACTCATCCAGAACAGTGCGGACCCCCCCGACACCCGACACTCATCCAGAACAGAGCGGACCCCCCCGACAGAGCCCGGCGCCCGTCACTCATCCAGAACAGTGCGGACCCCCCGACAGAGCCCGGAGCCAGTCACTCATCCAGAACAGTGCGGGACCCCCCCCGACAGAGCCCGGAGCCAGTCACTCATCCAAACGTCGGCACCACCCCCACAGAGCCCGGCGCACCGTCTCTCATACCTAGACAGAGCGGACCCCCGGCCCCCAGCAGAGCCCGGAGCCAGAACACTCATCCAGAACATGCGGGAACCCCCCGACAGAGCCCGGAGCCAAGTCACTCCATGCCAAGACAGGTGCGGGACCCCCCGGACCAGAGCGCCGGCGCCCTCACTGTCCCACGTTCAAGAAGCAGTGCGGACCACCCCGACACCCGTCACTCATCCAGAACAGTGCGGACCCCCCCGACAGAGCCCAACCCCCCCTCACTCATCCAGAACAGTGCAACTCCCCCCCGAACAGAGCCGCCCGGCGTCCCATGACACTCATCCAGAACAGGGCAGACCCCCCCGACAGAGCCCGAGCCAGTCACGCATCCAGAACAGTGCGGACGACCCCCCCCGGTGCCCCCCCCCGACACCTCGTCACTCACCAGAACAAGTGCAAGTGCCACCCCGGACAGAAGCCTCGTAGCCCGTCACTCATAGCCCAAACAGTGCGTACCCCCCTGACAGAGCCCGGAGCCCGTCACTCATCCAGAACAGTGCGGACCCCCCCGACAGAGCCCGGCGCCCGTCACTCATCCAGAACAGTGCGGACCCCCCCTCCCCCCCGACAGAGCCCAACCCCCCCCTAACTCATCCAGAACAGAGGCGGACTCCCCACAGATGCCCGAGCCCTCATCATCCAGAACAGGTGCGGACCCCCCGACAGATCCCTGCCGCACCGTCACGTCCATCCCAGGAACAGAGCGACCCCCCACAGAGCCAGGACCAGTCACTCATCCAGAACATGCGGAACCCCCCCCCCCCCCCCCCGACAGAGCCCAACCCCCCCTCACTCATCCAGAACAGAGCGGACCCCCCCGACAGAGCCCGGAGCCCGTCACTCATCCAGAACAGTGCGGACCCCCCGACAGAGCCCGGCGCCCGTCACTCATCCAGAACAGTGCGGACCCCCCCGACAGAGCCCGGCGCCCGTCACTCATCCAGAACAGTGCGGACCCCCCGACAAGTGCCCAACCCCCCATCACTCATCCAGAACAGTGCGACTCCCCCCGACAGAGCCTCCCTGCAACCCATCATCACTCATTCCTGAACAGAGCGACCCACCCCCCCCCCCGAAAGAGCCCAACCCCCCCCTCACTCATCCAGAACAGAGCGGACCCCCCGACAGAGCCCGACGCCCGTCACTCATCCAGAACAGTGCGGACCCCCCGACAGAGCCCGGCGCCCGTCACTCATCCAGAACAGAGCGGACCCCCCCGACAGACCCGATCCAGTCGACTCATCCAGAAACAGAGCGGGACCCCCCGACATAGCCCGGCGCTCCGTCACTCATCCAGAACAGAGCGGGACCCCGCCTCCCTCCCTCCCGGCAGAGCCCGCACTCATCCCAGAACAGAGCGGACCCCCCCCGACAGAGCCCGGCACCCGTCCCTCATCCAGCACAGAGCGGATCCCCCGACAGAGCCCGGAGCCCGTCACTCATCCAGAACAGTGCGTTACCTCCCCCCCAGAACAGAGGGCCCGGCGCCCGTCATACATCCCCAGAACAGTGCGGACCCCCCCCCCGACAGAGCCCGGCGCCCGTCACTCATACAGAACAGTGCGGACCCCCCCCCAGACAGAGCCCGGCGCCGTCACTCATCCAGAACAGAGCGGACCCCCCCGACAGAGCCCGGAGCCCGTCATTCAAGCCAGAACGAGCGGGTGGTAGACCCCCCGACAGAGCCCGTCACACCATGCCAGACAGTGCGGACCCCGCCCCGACAGAGCCCGCCCCGTCACTCATCCAGAACAGAGCGGACCCCCTGACAGAGCCCGGCGCCCGTCACTCATCCAGAACAGTGCGACCCCCCCCAACAAGAGCCACGGCGCCCGTCACTCATCCAGAAACATGCGGACCCCCCCCCCGACAGAGCCCGGCGCCCGTCACTCATCCAGAACAGAGCGGACCCCCCCAGACAGAGCCCGGCGCCCGTCACTCATCCAGAACAGAGCGGACCCCCCGACAGAGCCCGTCACTCATCCAGAACAGTGCGGCCCCCGCCCCGACAGAGCCCGGCACCCGTCACTCATCCAGAACAGAGCGGACCCCCCGACAGAGCCCGGCGCCCGTCACTCATCCAGAACAGTGCGGACCCCCCCCCCGACAGTGCCCGGAGCCCGTCACTCATCCAGACATTGCTGGTAGCCCCCCGACAGAGCCCGCGCCCGTCACTCATCGTCAGAACAGATGCGCGGACCACCCCGAACACCCGATCACTCATTCCAGAACAGTGCGGACCGACCCCCGACATAGCCCAACACCCCCCTCACTCCATTCAGAACAGTGGCGGACCCCCCGACAGAGCCCCGGGCGCCGTCCACTCATCCAGAACAAGCGGTACCCCCCCAGACAGAGCCCGGAGCCAGTCACTCATCCAGAACAGTGCGGACCCCCCCGACAGAGCCCGGAGCACGTCACTCATCCAGAACAGTGCGGACCCCCCGACAGAGCCCGACACCCGTCACTCATCCAGAACAGTGCGGACCTCCCCGACAGAGCCCGGCGCCCGTCACTCATCCAGAACAGTGCAGACCTCCCCGACACCCGTCACTCATCCAGAACAGTGCGGACCCCCCCCCCCCGACAGAGCCCAACCCCCCCTCACTCATCCAGAACAGTGCGGAACGACCCCCCCCGACAGAGCCGGGGCCTATTACTCATCCAGAACAGAGCAGACCCCCCCGACAGAGCCCGGAGCCAGTCACTCATCCAGAACCAGAGCAGAACCCCCCAATCAGATGCCCGAGCCATTCACACATCCAAGAACAGTGCAGGACCCCCCCCCCCCCCTCCCGACACCCGTCACTCATCCAGAACAGTGCGGACCCCCCGACAGAGCCCGGAGCCCGTCACTCATCCAGAACAGTGCGGACCCCCCGACAGAGCCCGGAGCCCGTCACTCATCCAGAACAGTGCGGACCCCCCCGACAGAGCCCGGCGCCCATCACTCATCCAGAACAAGGGACCCCCCCCCGAGAGAGCCGGGCGCGCCCGCACACCATCCGAACAGAGTGGACCCCCCCTCGACTGAGCCCGGCGCCCGTCACTCATCCAGAACATTGCGGACCCCCCGACTGATCCCCCGGCCGCCGTCACTCCATCCAGAACAGAGCGGACCCCCCGACTGAGCCCGGCGCCCGTCACTCATCCAGAACAGAGCGGACCCCCCGCCAGAGCCGCCGGAGCAACGTCACGTCATACCAAACAGACGACCCCCCCGGTCACCCGTCATAATACCAGGACTGTGCGGACACCCCACACATAGCCCGGAGTCACGTCACTCATCCAAACAGAGCGGACCCCCCCGGTACACCCGTCACTCAGGCCAGAAACATTGCAGACCCGCCGACACACTCAGGCACCTGTCACTCATCCAGAACAGAGCGGACCCCCCCCGACACCCGTCACTCATCCAGAACAGTGCGACCCCCCAGACACGCCTCACTCATCCAGAACAGGTGCGGACCGCACCCCACAGCCCGTCACTCAACAGAACAGTTCGGACCCACCCGACAGAGCCCGGCGCACGTCTCTCATCCAGAACAGACGGCATCCCCCCCGACAGAGCCCGTAGGTCCGTCACATCATCAGAACAGTGCGGAACCCCCGACCGCGCCCGGCGCCCGTACTCATACCAGAACAGCGAGCGACCCACCGACAGAGCCCGGCGCCCGTCACTCATCCAGAACAGTGCGGATCCCCCCATCCCCGACAGAGCCCGGAGCCCGTCACTCAATCCAGAACCAGTGCGGACTCCCGAACAGAGCCCTCACCCGTCACTCAGCCTAAACAAGCGGACCAACCCCCCCACCACACGACAGAGCCCGCCGCCCGTACACTCTCCAGAACTGAGCGACCCCCCGACCACGAGCGTCGGGCGCCCGTCACTCATCCAGAACAGAGCGGACCCCCCGACAGAGCCCGACGCAGTGCCCGAACACTCATCGCCGAGAACAGAGCGGACCCCCCGACAGAGCTCGGCACCCGTCACTCATCCAGAACAGTGCGGACCCCCCGACAGAGCCCGGCGCCCGACACTCATCCAGAACAGTGCGGACCCCCCCCCCCCCTCCGACAGAGCCAAACCCCCCCTCACTCTCAGAACAGAGCGGACCAACCCCCCCCACCCACACGACAGAGCCCACCGCCCGTCACTCATCCAAACAAGCGACCCCGACAGAGCTCGGCGCCCGTCACTCATCGAGAACTGGGCGGACCCCCCCGACAGAGCCCGGCACCTGTCACTCATCCAGGACAGTGCGGACCCCCTAGACTCCCGTCACTCATCCAGAACAGTGCGGACCCCCCGACAGAGCCCGTCACTCATCCAGAACAGATCGGACCCCGCCCCCCCCCCGACAGAGCCCGGAGCCCGTCACTCATCCAGAACACTGCGGACCCCCCGACAGAGCCCGTCACTCATCCAGAACAGAGCGGACCCCGCCCCCCCGACAGAGCCCGGAGCTGTCACGTCAAGCCAGAACAGAAGCGGACCCCCCCGACAGAGCCCGGAGCACGTCACTCATCCAGAACAGTGCGGACCCCCCCCCCCCGACACCCGTCACTCATCCAGAACAGTGCGGACCCCCCCCCCACGACAGAGCCGGGCACCCGTCACTCATCCAGAAGAGTGCGGGACCCCCCCCCCCCCCCGACAAGCCCGTCACTCATCCAGAACAGAGAGGACCCCCCCCCGCCGCAGGGCCACGCATCTCATCCAAAACAGAAGCGGACTCCCACTCTCACCCCCCCCGACAGAGCCCGCCGCCCGTCACTCATCCAGAACAGAGCGGACCCCCCCGACAGAGCCCGGAGCAAGTCACTCATCAAGAAAAGTGCGGACCCCCCCCCCCCCCCGTCACTCATGCCGAACGGTGTGGGGACGCCCCCCCCTCGACCCGACACCCGTCACTCATCCAGAACAGTGCGGACCCCCCCGACAGAGCCCGGCGCCCGTCACTCATCCAGAACAGTGCGGACCCCCCGACACCCGTCACTCATCCAGAACAGTGCGGACCCCCCCCGGAAACCCTACTCATTCCCGAAAATTTTGGGGCCCCCCCAGCCCCCGGAACCCCCTCACTAAACCAGAACAAGGGGGAAACCCCCCGACAGAGCCCGGCGCCCCCCTCCCCTCACCCTTACAGTGGGACCCCCCCCAGAGCCCGGGGCCCGTCAACCATCCAGAACGTGCGGAACCCCCCCAAAGCCCCCACCCCCACTCATCCGAAACAGTGCGGAACCCCCCCCACAGAGGGCCCGACCCGTCACTCATCCCGAACATGGGGGGAAACCCCCCACAGAGCCCGGCGCCCGTCCTTTATCCAGAACAGGCGGACCCCCGACAGAGGGCCCCCGGGGCCCCCCACTCATCCAAAAAACGTGCGGGACCCCCCCACAGAGCCCGGCGGCCCCCACTCATCCAAAAAAGTGGGGGGACCCCCCCCCGGCAGAGCCCGGCGCCCGGCACTCAACCCGAACAGTGCCCGGAAACCCCCCCCAAAAGAGCCCCGGGCCCCTTACCATTTCCGAACGGGGCGGAACCCCCCCCCCACAGAGCCCCAAACCCCTCACTCATCCAGAAACAGAGCCGGGGCCCCCCCACAGAGCCCGGACCCGTCACTCATTTCCCGAACAGAGGGGGAAACCCCCCCCCAAAAGAGGCCCGGGGCCCCCCACTCTTTTCCCGAACATGCGGACCCCCCCCCCCCCCCCCACAGAGCCCGGGCCCGTCACTCAAAAAAATGCGGACCCCCCCGAAAACCCGAGCCCGGAGCCCGTCACTCATCCCAAACCCGTCGCCCCCCCCCCCCCCGACAACCCCCCTACCCCTTCCCCGAACAAAGGGCGGGGCCCCCCCGGAAACCCCCCCCTTTAAACCCAAAAAAGTGCGGGGGCCCCCCCCCCCAAAAACCGCACCCCCCCACTCATCCAGAACAGAGCGGACCCCCCCACAGAGCCCGGCGCCCGTCACTCATCCAGAACAGAGCGGACCCCCCCCGAAACCAGAAAGGGCCCAAGGCGGGCCCGGGGTCCCTCACCGAAAGGGGCGGACCCCCCCGAAAAGAAAAACCCCCCCTCAACCTTTCCCGAACAGTGCGGAAACCCCCCCCAAAAGAGGCCCGGGCAAATCAAACCGACAGTGCGGAACCCCCCCGAAAAAGCCCGTACCTCCCCTACCGAACAGGGGGGCGGGCACCCCCCCCCCACCCCCAAAACCCGGGCCCTCACCCCATCCAGAAAAAAAGTGCGGACCCCCCCCCGAAAAACCCCCCCCTCAAACCAAAAAGGGGCGGGAAACCCCCCACGGGGCCCCTCCTATCCAGAACATGCGGAACCCCCCCCAGACGAGCCCGGCCCGGGCACTCATTCCAGAACAGGGCGGACCCCCCCCCAAAGAGCCCCGGGCCCCTCACTCATCCCGGAAAATGGGGACCCCCCAAAAGCCCCCCGGGGCCCCTCCCCTATAAAAACGTGCGGGACCCACCCCCCACAGAGCCCCCCCCCTCACTTAACCAGAAAGTGCGGAACCCCCCCCAGAGCCCCGGGGCCCGTCACTATCCCAGAAAAGGCGAACCCCCCCCCCCCCGGGCAGAAACCCGGCACCTTTAAACCAGAACATGCGGGCCCCCCCACAGAGCCCCACGTTTACTCATCCAGAACAGTGCGGACCCCCCCCCCCCCACAGAGCCCGGGCCCGTCAATTATCCCGAAAGGGGGACCCCCCCACAGAGGGCCCGGGGAACCCCGTCATTTCCCCCGAAAAAAATCGGAAACCCCCCCCAGAGCCCGGCGGGCCCCTTTACTCATTCCCCGAACAAGGACGGACCCCCCCAAGGGGGGGGAGGGGGAAAAACAAACCCCTCAAAATTTTTCCAGAACCCGTTGGGGGGACCCCCCACCCCCGACGAGCCCGGGGGCCGTCCCTAAAACCAGAAAAAGTGGGGAACCCCCCCCCCCCGACCCCCCCCCCCCCCCATACCCGAACGGGCGGACCCCCCCCACAACCCCGTCACTCTTTCCCGAACCCGGCGGACCCCCCCCCCGACAGAGCCCGGCGCCCGTCACTCATCCAGAACAGTGCGGACCCCCCCCCACCCCCCAAAACAAGACCCGGGGCCCGTCACTCCCGGGAAAAGGGGACCCCCCCCCACAGAAGGGCCCGCCCCGGCATCATCCAGAAAAAGTGTCGGACCCCCCCCGACAGCGCCCTGCGCCCGTAACTCATCCCGAACAGTTCGGCCCCCCCCCCCCCCCCCGACAGAGCCCGGAGACCGTCACTCATCTATCCAGAACTTGTGCGGACCCCCCCGAAAGAGCCCGGCGCCCTCGCTCATACCCAGAACATTGCGGGACCCCCCCCCCCCCGACAGAGCCCAACCCCCCCTCACTCATCCAGAACAGAGCAGACCCCCCCCCCCCACAGAGCCCAGCTCCCGTCAACTCAACCAGAACATGTGCGGACTCCCCCGACAGAGCCCGGACCCGTCACTCATCAGAACATGGCGGACCCCCCCCGACAGACCCCTGAAACCCGTCACTCATCCATAACAGTGCGGCCCCCCCCCCCCTACAGAGCCCGCGCCGGCACACATCCAGAACAGAGCGAGAAGACCCCTCCACCCCCCCCTCCGACAGACCCACGCCCGTCACTCAATCCAAACAGTGTGGACCCCCCCCCCCGACAGAGCCCGGAGCCCGTCACTCATCCAGAACAGTGCGGCCCCCCCGCCCGACTGAGCCCGGAACCCGTCACTCATCCAGAACAGTGCGGCCCCCCCCTCACTTCTCACCCTGGGGCTCTCCTCTCCGCAGCGCTCACCTCTCACTCTGGGGCTCTCCTCTCCGCAGTGCTCACTTCTCATCCTGGAGCTTTCCTCTCCGCAGCGCTCACTTCTCACCCTGGGGCTCTCCTCTTTGCAGTGTTCACTTCTCACCCTGTGCTCTCCCTCTCCGAGCGCTCACATCCGCACCGGAGGCCTCTCACTCTCCGCATGCGCTCACTTCTCACACCTGGGCTCTCCTCGCCGCAGCGCTCACTTCTCACCCTGGGCTCACCTCTCCGCAGCGCTACCACTTCTCACCTGGGGCTCCCTCTCCGCAGCGCTCACTTCTCCACCCTGGGCTCTCCTCTCCGCAGCGCTCAACATTCTCACCCTGGGCTCTCCTCTCCCAGCGCTCACATCTCACGGCAACCTGGGGCCTCCTCTCCGCCGCGCTCACGTCTCACCCTGGGTATCTCCGTCATGCGCTCACTTCTCACCCGGGCTCTTACTCGCAGCGCTCACTTCTCACCCCGGTGCTCTCCGCAGCGCTCACTTCTCACCCTGGGGCTCTCAGCAGCGCTCACTTCTCACCCTGGGGCTCTCCGCAGCGCTCACTTCTCACCCTGGGGCTCTCCGCAGCGCTCATTTTCCCGGGGCTTCGCAGCGCCACTTCTCACCCGGGGGCTCTCCGCATGCTCATTCTCACCCTGGGGCTTCCGCAGCGCCCCTTCTCACCTGGGGTTTCCCCGCGCGCTACTTTCCCCCGGGGGCCCCTCCGCAGGCTCACTTCTACCCGGGGGGCTCTCCGGCGCTCACTTCTCCCCCCTGGGGCTCTCCGCAGGCTCACTTCTCACCGGGGGGGCTCCCCGCGCGCTCACCTCCAATGGGTCTCCGCAGCCTCACTTCTCCCCCTGGGGCTCTCCGCAGTGCTCATTCTCACCCGGGGGCCTCCGCAGCCCCCTTTCTCCCCCTGGGGCTTCGCAGCGCTCATTCTCACCTGGGGCTCTCCGCGCGTCACTTCTCCCCCTGGGGTTCCCCGCAGCGCTCACTTTCCACCCGGGGGTCTCCGCAGCGCTCACATCACCCTGGGGCTCTCCCCACCCCTTCACTTTCCCTGGGGCTTTCCGCTAGCTAACTTCTCCCCCGGGGGGCTCCCCCCCGCAGGCTCACTTCCCCCCGGGGGCCTCCGCAGGCCCCCCTTCTACTGGGGTCTCCGCAGGCTCATTCTCACCCTGGGGCTCTCCGCCGCGCTCACTTCTCACCCTGGGGCTCTCCGCAGGCTCATTCTCCCCCGGGGGGGCTCCCCTTTCCCCGCAGTGCTACTTCTCACCTGGGCTCCCCCCGCGGCTCACTTTCACCCGGGGGCTCTCCCCCCAGGCTCACTTCTCACCCTGGGGCCCCTTTTGGCGGGCCCAAATTCCCCCCGGGGGGCTCTCCTTCCGCAGCGCTCACCTTCATTTGGGGGCTCTCCTCCCCGCGTGCTCACTTCTCATCCGGGAGCTTTCCTTCCGCAGCCTCACTTCTCCCCCTGGGCCCTTCCTCTTTGAGTTTTTCCTTCTCCCAGGGGTTTCCTCAAACACTGGAGAACACTATCCCCCTTCCCCCACGAAGATAAAGAGACAGACACAGAACAAGAGGATGGGGACCTAAACACGCCCCATGTGGGCCCTCACAATAATAAAGATCTGAGGATTGGGGTACGGTCACATGATACCCCCCTACTCCTACCTGGGAACTTGTTGACTTGACCGGAGTCGAGATTCTCACTTTTTATAGAAGGACGCTCCATGCCAGTAAATGTCACAGGGCAGATGACGTCCGAGCGGGAACTGAAAACAAATGCCTTGTGATAGAGTACCATACACAGATCCTGAAATACTCTGTGCTGCTGTGTGCGGGGCAACTGCTCATCCTTTTTTAAGTCATTTGTCTGTCTGTCCCGTTAATCCTGATTATCCCCCAAGCGCGCTCACTATTCTGTGGGGCAGCAGTACATACATTACTTATCCTGACTGTCCGAGTTACATCCGTATTTCTCCGGCTGCGTCACTATTTGTGGGTAGCATGTGTACATACATTACTTATCCTTTTTGACCTGAGTTATATCCTTTTATTTCCCTCCAGAGCTGGGGTCACTATTCTGTGGGGCAGTCCGGGGCATACATTACTTACCCGTATGATCCTAGTTACATCTGTATTATCCCCCAGGCTGCATCATATTCTGCTGGTGCGTCATTTTCTACATTTTTTCCTGTACTGTCTGAGTTACATCCGTATTTCCCCAGAGCGCACTCATATTTCTGGTGCAGCACTGGTACATACATTATTTCCTGTACTGATCTGAGTTAATCCTGTATTTCCCCTTTTTTTTAAAATTTTAAAAAATTTTAACAATAAAATACAAAAAAAAACTTCGTAAAAAATTCTGCCAATACACAAACAATACCTATACGGTTTAACTTCCCCTCCAGACCCAAACTCCTCCCCCAAACCAAAATAAATTTTAATATTTCATATATAAAACAAAAAT
>JAODAL010030414.1:0-50002 GCA_025379985.1 Phyllomedusa bahiana
TGATATCCCTGAAAATACTATAGATCTTTTTCTAAGGCAAAGGTGTCAAAGCTAAGGAGGGACAGAAGTCAAGACCCTTAATCAGATCTGACATCTCGGTAACTGAAGTGTAAGTGAAGAGATATTGAAGATCAGGTTAGATTCACCTGTGAGTGGGTCTGTACACCTTCTCCTGATGACTTCTCTTCCCCCTTCTTGTAGGTAGTTTTGGTGTAGTCGATACAATATGGTTTCCATGGTGTTGGTGGGTCATAGTCTTCATCGCCATGAAAAAAAATCTTTTGGCACTCGAGGATTGTGGGGAGTATTGAGGGTAGTGAAATGGATGGTAAGGTTGATTGCGTTGTCTCAGAGGTTGTTGGTTCTGCCACTTGTACACCTGGTCATTAAGGTAATCGTCAGTGTCTTTTAGGAATTTGCTCCTTTTTTCTTGTCTTGGTGGTTGAACAAAATTCTGGGATTATTCTGTAAAAGTTTTCTGTAACCCTGGTCCATTCATCAATGATTAAAAGAGATCTGAACTGATCTCTACAACAAAGACTCTTAACTATTTCTGTTTGGTATTGATAGAGAGAAGTATCAGGTCTAAGGAGCATTTGTTAAGGATGCTTCTATATTTGGAGCAGAAATCGAGATCTTCACTGAAGATGGTTTACAGTGACTACGTAAGCCACATGGCATGCATTGGATATTATAATATTCGGTGAAGGCAGCTGAATGTAACTCGTATGCAGTAAGATTGGATATTTCCTTCTCATAGTTTCTGGATCTCAATTCTGAGGGTGGAATTTGCAAAAATTGAGGTGGTGTGGTAGAGTTAAAGGATTCTCTCATCTTTGTTTACATTGTACGTGGAGGTCTCAGATGTCATCTAGACACTTTATGTGAAGACCAATCTGTGTATTAGACAGGTTCTTGCACCGACCGCACCAAAGTTCATAGTCTGTGCAAAAGTCTTCGATCCTTTCCATCCTTTTCCTATATGAGCCAAAAAAAGATTTTAAAGGATCCAAATGAGCCACTCTAGAGAATGAAAATGTTGGCTATAAAATGTCCCCAAAATTATACTTGAGCTGTCTATATTGCATCTCTTCTAATTACAAGGGTTCCTTCACCAGCCCAGGAAGTAGTTGGCATATGTGTGGCACATGGGCTCCCCATAGATGTTCCACTGAGCTGTAGTGGTGGATCTGAGGTTCAAATAGGATGGACAACTTTTTGCGCCTCTTAAAAAAAATAAAGAAAGAAAAAGTAGTAAAATTATTTTACGATGATCCAGCCTCTTACAAATATAGATTGCTTTCTTTTGTTTCACTGTCCCTTCTGCTCTTGCTGCTTCAGCTTTGAAGATCTTTTAATTAGTCCAATTTGCTGAAGTCTTTTTGCTTTTATGCCAATGATGAGAAGTAAGGGTCATTAGATCCAAGGGACATTTGTTCACATTATTTCCAAACTGCTTACAGGAGTCTCGAAGAAACACAATAACATCTTGTGGAATATTTGTGAGTGCACAAGGAAGGGACGAAATGCAAAAAATAGGTCAGCTCATCCGTTCCGGCTGATGGATGTAGAGGGAAGAAGCAAAATCTGAAGCAAAGTCTGGACTTTAGTTAGACTGCATAGAACAAAGGGAAAGAGGCCAGCTTCCAATCCACCAACCACATAAAACCAATTCCTTTATTTCCATATGTACTGTATGTAAAAAAAAACAATGGACGATCAGGTCTGTCCATTGATTTGGAGAGTAAGTGCATCACTGCTGACATGTTTCGGACAAAATCCTTAGTCGTAGAATAGGATACACTGAAAACAACACGCCCCTTACACTTGTCAATGCTGATCCCTGTAGGGATAGGTGTGGACCCAGCACACTTGAAAGGAAGATCAGATCTCTTGTGGATGTAAGGAAGAAAAGGATTATCTTCATTATTAAAAATGCAATGGGCTTATGCCACCGCACAATTAAAAGTTTAAGATAATATAGGGCAGTACTTGATACGTTTCGCGAGACACACCCACGCTTCCTCAGAAGTCTATAGTATAACTGCACAATATGGTTTATATACAAACAACATCCTATGGCTAGCTTTCAGTTAAGTTGTTGCATGATACTCAAACTTTGTTATATCGTTCAATTACTAACAATATCTATGAATGGCCTAGTCATCTGTCAATCAAGACAGGCACCCGGATGTTAGTTCAAAGATAGCGGAGCATGGTTAGAGCTCTTGTCAATCAATTGATGTCATTCAGTCCGGGAAGCCCTCCGTATCTTTTTAAACTTAGCTTAAGTCATTATGAGCAAGTACAGTAGAAAAAGTACTGACCAATAAAACATAAAAAATAAAGAATTCATTGAAAAAAATCTTAAGAACATGGTAATAAAATGCTATACAAAAAATTACACCAACAACCGCCAAAATACAAACTGCCAAAAAATGTAACTATAATAAAATGCAATACAGCGTGTTAGGAAATATAAAATCACATGTAAAACAAACTAGCGGAAATCGTTACAATCCCTGTAGGCGGGGGGAACTTAAAAAAGTGTGGCCAAATGCTACAGAAACGCTTGATATTTGCTTTGGGGCTCAGGGAAAATTAGAGCAGAAAATATCTAGGATTTAATTTTAAATAACAAGATGTTTTCCGCTGCCAACTGAACATTAAAAATTATAGGAAAAATAGCTTATCAACTGGGCTATTGGGTTTTTTTGAATTCCGGTCGTCCGGAACTAACCGTTGATCGACAAGCAATATACAAAAAGAAATAATTTTTTAGGGGAACCCAATTTTGTTTTTAAAACAAAGGGAATGAAAGGGATTTTCGCTGATAAACCAAAATTTAAAAAGAAAAATACAGATAACAATTTTAATCGACTTTGTTTAGTTTTGGTACTCGTAAAAAGTGATTGATATGTAGTTGGTATGAACTTGCAAAAAAAACTTTTCAATGGTTTTTCAACCTTTTTGGGTAAAAGGTTTGTAACAAAAAAAAAAATCCAAACTTTCCCCCTTTTTGGGGGGCTTTGGAAACCGGGGTTTAGAAAGCTTCAGGTACCTTTCACAGGGGAAAAACCCTAAATACAAAAAATCTTGTCCTGACTTCAGGAAAGGGGCGGCATCGTAAAAAATCGCCTTTTTTGGTCCCATGCTGGGTGGCCATTTAAACAAAACAGTAGGGGGGCATGTATTTCCCCGCTAGGGGAAGAACAAATGCATTCCATGACAAAATTACAATGGATTTTACAGTTCATGCTCTTAAGGGGTTGGACTTTTTTAAAATTTGTGGAGTGTAGTTTGGACAATCTGATGAAACATTTGCATTTCATTGTACCACAGTAGGTGCCTTTAAAATTTCCCATTATTATGTTGGAAAAAGACTTTTGAACGGGAGGGGCTATCAGATTTTAATGTTTTGGTGGGCTTTTTGTAGATCATTAGGTCTGCAATGTAAAAAAGAAACCCCAAAAAGGGGCTTTTTTAAAGGAACTAAGTTTGGGAGTACTTTCCCTTTTTCTTAGGGTTTTTAAGAATTTAGCATGTTATTAAAGAAAAACGTACCTTTCTTCGAGCTCGGAAAAATTTTCTCATTTTTTTTTGACACTCCTTGGACAAAGTTTTGTTTTTCAATTGCTCTTAAGAAGTTGTTCAGGTAATTTTTTTTTTTTTTTTAAATCTTTTTTCAAAAAAAGTTTGTCTATTTTAAAACGATCAAAATGTGCATTCTTCCTTATCCTTTTTTAAATGGCTATAAGGGAATGTTTTAAAAACCATGGCCTAGGTGGGCAATATCGAAATCTATAAAGGTTATTACTTTTTTTAAATTGTTTCTGGATAAAATGGTCTTTAACCGAAATTAAAGAACCCGAAATTCAATTTTTGGGTACTGGCATTTGCAGGAAATTAATTCCCCCAAAAATTATTATTGATTAAAATTTAAAAAACCAATTGCTTTTGGGGGGCCTGACCCTATAATGAACAAGTCATCGTATAACGTTTGTAAAGAAACCTAAATCTTATAATTGTATAATTAAAAAATTTTCTTCTTCAAAAATTTGGCCCAGAAAATTTTCCCAAAACGGGGGCCCCTTCTTGGGCCCCAAAGCAGTTCCTCTAAATTGTTTGAAAATTCAAACCCTTGTATGTTAAAAAAAAATTTTTTAAAGAAATTATTTAGACCCTTAAAGTCTTTTTTCAGATCTGAAACTGATCTCTTTTTCAAAAAACCCTTTTTCTCGCATTTTAACCCCCTTAAAGTTTTATTTGAGTTAGGTGTACATCATCAGTCACAAGGCATACTTGATTTTTATTGAATATTTTTTACGTTTGGGTAAATTACCAAACTTTTTGGTACTCGAGTTGTAATAGTATCGTTGTAGGGGCAACATATAATGTGGTAATTGGCTTTCACCGAATTTACCCCCAAATGATCGGGGACCCGTGGGTTCGTTAATTTTTTCACCTTTTGGGAACATAGAAAAAAAGGTTTTTCTAGGATCTTTATCAAAAGAAGTTTTCTTTTTTTTATCAATTTTTTTTCTCAAAAGCATCGTCCAGAAATTGAAGTAGGTCTTCCTGTAATTTAGGAAAAGGATCAAAACTACACATTTCATAATAGGACAAGTAGTTCAAAATATTAGCCTCTTTTTGATATTGGGTGAGGTCCAAAATGACTGTGCCACCGCCTTTATCGGCAGGGCGAATTACTATTGTAGGATTACTTTGTAGATTTTTAAGGGCCTGCCTCTTTCTTGTTAGATTAGATTCTTTTTTTTTTATATATAGGTTTCATATTTGCTAATTCGAATCTGACTATGTCCTGAAAGGTTTTAACAAAGTGACCCTGAGAATAAGTGGGGAAAAATTTGGATTTGACTTTTAGATCAATTTTTTTAGGCACGTCAATATCAGTAGCTGGATTATATGGGTGAATCGGAAAATTACATGCAAGGGTCAGTTTACGAATAAGTTTGTGAAAATCCAAGAATAATTCAAACTGGTTTAAGTGATTGTTTGTTGGGCAAAAGAAAAGACCTCTACTGAACACCTGTATTTCATGGATATTTAAATTATATTGTGATAGATTAAAAATACCAAGTTTGAATAATTCATTTGATATAGGTATAGAGGCTAGTTTATTAAAGCTGAGCGACCTTTTTTGCCGCTTGAACCCTGCCTTGCAGCCCCTGTATTTATTTATTCTTTTTGATCCAATAGAGGCTTTTAATGTTGGAGGATCTGGCACTTGTGGTGGAATGTCTAAAAAAGGAGCCATGTTGGACTTTTCTCTATAATATCTCTAGGGCTGCTTAGAAAACAGTTATTGTCAGCAAGACCTATAGATGTATCGGAAACATTGTGTGTAGTTAATTGGGATATAGTGATTTGTGTTGGTGTTGGTGAATTTGTTGATTTGCATGAATTGCATTCTTCTTTTTTTTTTTTTTTTTTTTTAATAATTTGAATTTTCTCTTTTTTTTTTTTTTTGGGCTTTCGTGGTGATATCTAAATGCTCATGTGTACTCATGTCTGTCATTTCTGTAGGCTCCAGGCTTTATATAGCACCTTCTTCTTCAATCACTATAATCTCAGGAGAATGCGAGTCAGAGGTTATAAATTTGGTGAAGTTCCTTTCAAATTGGGACATTGTGGAGACAGAAAGCAAATTAAGATCGTTAATAACAGGTATATTCATTTTGGAAAAAGGTTGGCCTGAGTCATTTTTGACAGGTTCTAGAATTTCTTTAGAGGTAACGTTGGGTATAGGGAATATTTTTTCTTTGGGTCGGTCTCCTAGGTCTGTATGTGGACCTAGTAAAAAAACAGTTTGGCTATGCACATCCAAAAAACATTTTTGAAAAACATAAGTATAGGTGCACACTGGCGAGGCAATAACATACATCTATTCCAAATGTCAGCGGCACACTATCAACTAAGTAAACATCAAAGGCATATAGGAATTTTTGAAAAATGCATTACTGCTAAGGATATATGAAAATTTGGGTTCTTAGTTCACAATTTTTGATCAAGTGTTCAAGCTCACCTCCCAATTGCGTCAAGGGGATCCCAGCTCAGGTGAGTCCTAACACTAAAACGTTACCTCTCTTGGAGCCTGTTCAGACTCCAACACCTTAGGGAGTGAAAAGGACTCGCTACTGAATATCCTGCACTGATTTAAAACCTATGGAGATGGGCGAAGTAGCTAGTCCTTCTCACTCCCTAAGGTGTTGGAGTCTTTACAGGCTCCAAGAGAGGTAACGTTTTAGTGTTAGGACTCATCTGTGCTGCGGTCCCCTTGACGCAATTGGGAGGTGAGCTTAAACACTTTTGATCAAAATTGTGAACTAAGAATCCCAAATTTTCAAATATACTTAGCAGTAATGCATTTTTCAAAAATTCCTATATGCCTTTGATGTTAGTTGATAGTGTGCCGCTGACATTTGAAATAGATGTATGTGGACCTAATGAATTGGTATCCTTCTCTGTACTAAATTTTTTTGATAGCTCCCTGTTTGTAATGCTCTGTGACTCAGAAGCTGGAAGGGAAGTAACTTTGTTCGTGACTAGGGGTATAATTGTAGATGTATCATGTTTTATTGATTTGGTTTGGATAATGATTTTTTTTATCCTGCTTGTCTCTATTAAAATTTCCTTTTTTCTTTGCAAATAATGTGTTCTCGTATTTCTGTACCTCCAAAGTAACGCTGTTATTTAGTTTGTAAAAATCAGTATGTGTCTCAAATTTCATAAGGTCTTTATGGATCGTTTCAATTTCTGCCACTGTGTTAATTAAATGATTACGTTTATCAATTAGCAGACTCATCCAATTTTTGGAGCAGTTAGATAAAATATTTTCCCAATCCTTCACAAACATAATGTCATTTGAAAATGTAGGAGGAAGAATAATACTTAGACCCTTGGGTATAATGTTCATGTCTAAATAGGCACATAGAAACATCACATGAAGGTTATGTTGTGCTTCAAAGCAAAGTTTTTTTTCTCCAGTTGATTAACTAAGTTAGTCATGCGTTTGGTGTCATCTTCATTAAAGTTATTACTTAGCTCGGTAGGTGCTGAGTTGTTACAGATGTCACGCTCATGTAGGCGTTCTTGCTGAAAGAGATCTCTTGTTTTTCGATTTTTGAAATATTCCTAATAAATGGTTTGGCAGCCGACACTTTTAAAACCGTAAATCTAAATCCCTCAGACTCCTTTGGGAATATACGATACAGAAGAAACAAAAAAGGGGAAGGGGCGCACAATAGTGTAAAACAATAACACCACAAGGAATAATAGGAATGTCGTAGAGGGGTGCTCACCTCCATGCACAACCTCATCAGGTGAGCGCAGTCTGCGACATTCCTATTATTATTCCTTTGTGGTGTTACTGTTTTACACTATTGTACGCACCTTCCCTTTTCTTGTTTCTTCTGCCCTTATACTTATACTTGTCATCCGGTCACCTGAGGAGCCTGGGCTTTTCTGGAGACCAGGGTCGTGGATAAAAGACATATTTTAAAATACATGTCTCTAAAATGAAGCACATTACTCATCTAATGATATATTCAATTGATTAATGCCCAATATTGATACATATTCCTGTTTTATATTGAGACCTTCTGGTTTTTTTGGTTGCCAAGGCGGAAAATCCACCAAGCTTGTCTGAGTAGTTTCCTATGCAAATCACACTCTTTCCTAGGCAGTGAAACTTTTTTCCTATTCCAGCAAACGTGAATGCTGATGTGTCTCCAGCATGAATCTTTGCAAAATGTTTGGATACCAATGATGCTCCGAAGGTAATGGGTTTGGTGGAATCGGATAAATGTCTCTTGATTCTCACCTTAAGTGGGCCTGTGGGGCAGCCAACAAATTGTAATAGGCACAAGTTGCAGTTAACCAAGTACACAATATACTTGGAATTGCAATTGATATGACTTGATGTGACTTGTTACTCCATTAGAAAAGGAAACCAAACTCCTAGTCAAGCAGCATATTTGCAGGCAGTGCATACAGTACATTGTGACCACATTTGTTAAAACCTTTATTCATCAGGGTTAGTACTACTATAGAAACTGGAGGATAGAAGCAATCCCATTGTAGGTGCTCTTTTAGGTGTATCGATTTGATGCCTAGCAAAGGCTAAAGTCTCTTGACAATAGCTACAAATTTTCTATAGTATGGACTAAAGGTTGCTGTGAAAGTAACTACATCCTGATCACCTTTTGGGTTTTCACGTTCCTGTAATAGCTCAGGTCTGATACACCTACTTTTCGTCTTGCTAACAGTTTTTTCTGATTATGACCATTTTTTTAAAGTCTAGAATGGACATCATCCTCGTATTTCTTATACAATTCTATGTTGGTGTAATTGTGTTTCATCCTTATAAGTTCCCCTGTTGGGTATATGTAATCACACATGCTTCGGATGAGAGCAATCTCCCAAAAGAACAGAATTTCTAGCCCTTATTTTTATTAATGGTTTTGTTTTGCCCCATTACTATTACATTCAGATAGTCTATACTTTTCTTATTGTGGGTGAACCGCAAATTCATAGAATTATTTGCAATTTTGTACAAAACAGATTCTTCCTTCCCCTCCCATACCAGTAGCAGGTCATCAATAAAGCCACCAGAACAGTTTGTGGGTTTATTTGTGTAAAAACAATTTTTTCTTCCAAAATGGACATATACAGGTTGGTGAATGAGGGACAAAATTGTGCCCCCATTGATGCACCCGGTGTCAGTAATTTAAAAAAAAAATGTTTTTTGTCTTTTTTTTTTTTATACAGAGTCGAACATAAAATAATTAATTGGCAAGAAATAATCAACTGCTTCCACTATAAACTACTGTTTTTTTGTGGAGTACTTTCTATACTTGCATTTTAATCTGTTTTTCAGTGATTAACATAACATTTAACATGTTAACCTGCTAAAATGGCTAACATCTGTATTTCTTCTACGTCGGCGACCTCTTTGGGAGCATTCCATATACACCTACAGTCTTGCACACGTTTTTGCTTTTTGTGTTTTCTTGCCCAACAGTCTATATATTATAGCTCTCCTGAGGAACCGTCCTCTAAAATGGGAAACGCATTGGGTAGGTTAACATTGATGCCCACTTAAGTAAAATAGCTGAATGGTCACTTTTTCCTCATAGGTATGTATGTGTGTGTATATGTGTGGATATAGAAAAAAAGAGATATAATATAAATGTGTGCAAATATCTTTTAAATACATTTTTGGACCATCTGACTTGAAATCTACTTGCTTAGGGAATAACAAGGACAGCCTCCATAGGGTGGGGTCGCCCTTCTCGGAGTGATTGCCTCACCAGTGAGAAAGTTAAAAATAGGGTTTAATATCTTGTATCTGTCTTCTCATCATATGTCCGTGATGGTCACTTATGCGTGATTTTCCACATGTAGGTTTTTTCTCTTTTTTTCTCTTGGATATTATACCCTTTGGACAAGGATTGCTCCAGCTCTGAATCTTTGAATTATCTATTATTAAGGTATATACATGTCCCAGGATACATGCCTATATATGATACTTGTGAGATATAAATTGATATCCTTGAGGAATAACGTGCTGATGTGCTCCATTTGGCTTTATAGTTGACATTTGAGTATTGCTTTCAGCAGGTTAACCTCTTTAAAGGTTGTGTTTTTAGTCTGATACTTTTCAGTGATTAATTTTCGAAATATGACTAAATATCACTTGTTGGTTAGTTACTATACTTAGGCAAATCCTCATATTAATAGTCACTATATTAATAGTCACTTAAACCTGACATGGCTTGATCATGTGCAATGCTTAGATACAAGCCCAATACATTGACAGAAAACTAGATGTTTCAAACCAAGAAATATTTCCTACGATTGCAACTAAATGTTTGGTTGGATATTGATTATGCAATTCCTACATGTTTTTGCTTTGTGTTACTCCTACTGTTCTGTGAGGTCACATCCTGTCACATTGTTGCTATGTCTCCATTTTGACCAAACATGTTGCATAATGCTGGAGAATAGAATTTTTGACCTCTATATGTTGTCCCCTAATGTGTCATCTTTTAAGGTACAGTCAATAAATTACCTGAAACACATCGATTGAATCTTCCTCCCTGGATCTCCCCATGCAAATGGTAAAAGGGATTGAATATAGTGAAGTGCTCCTCTGTGTGTTCTAGATACAAACGTGAAGCAGAGTGTACAGTAATATACACTAACCCTGTTATTATGGTAGACACAACTCTCCAAATGCTTAGATCGGTTGGTCAGTATAATAAATATTTCCAGCGTCTGCCACTTGCGCTTTTTTTTTTTTTTTTTTTTAAACTATTTGCCAAACCAAGCAGTATGGATAGATACAAATATATCCTATCAGTTCTCAGAGCCCGGTATGACTTGAACCGAAACTACAGGCAGCGAGTAGTAGAGTGCTGTGACTCCATATTGTTATAATCATACGGTCTTCAGGAACAATGAAGTATATACCGCTCTATAGCCCTTATAACAAAGCTATAGAATGTGTCCACTTTTCCCCACCACCAGGTAAAATTCCAGGACAGATGACCACGGTTCTTTTCCAGAGATGAAGCCTTTATTTCAGATTTCAGGCCCAAAAGACAACAATGACGACGGCTCTTTTCCCAGAAAGTTATGAATGAATGCACCTTAATACTTAGATGTTACCTCCATTCATCCATCCAACCATCACGCCATCCTTACATCCATTCCACTAGCTGTTAACAATCTTTCATCACTTCTTATACAGTTTTTCCCCATTGGGTAACATGGAAAAGTTGTCTGATTGGCTAATGTAAAACTAATTAACATAATCAGTTCAACTTTGTTTGATGAAAACAAGCCTTCTCTTGAAATGCAAAGAAATCCTCTTTTGTTGACACCGTGTAAAATGCGGAGTCTCATGATCTAGCATTTGACAAAGGTCCCAATAGAATTCTGTGGGACACAGTGATATGTTTGCATTTGTTAGGAAGGAATGTCTTATTCGTTATACCCTCATCTATATATGCAACATAAGCATCTAAGTGTATCTCATCTACATTTAAAGAAAGGCACAAGGCCTACCAAACTGTAAAAGCCAAGAGCAGAGTAGAACCGATTCAAGTGGGGGAGTGTAGGTGTGTGTATATATACAGTGTATGTATGTGTGTGTATATATATATTCCTGCACTCACCCACTTGAATCGGTTCTACTCTGAATCGATTCACAACGCAAAACACTCTGGTTGACATTTGCTAACATTGGATGAGTCAATGTTTTACATGGAATGCTCCACCAGGGACTCCTGAAATCCTTCTTAGAATTGGTGATTCTATAATCTTCCTATCACTTCTCTTTAACAATGTCTCCAACTCAACTGTAAGTGGTGGAATTTTCTTTGGCCTCCCAATCGCCTAAATCACTTAAAAAAAAAAATAAAAAAAAAAGTCCATAAATACTTGCTTAAAGTTCACATTGGCTTTCACATCTTTCCTCCTATTGTCATCAGTCCATGAGTTAAAACCACACACCACCCTGTCAGAGGTGCCTGGCACTGTACTTGTTGCCAAGTGAATAAAGGTTCCCCCGAAATCACAGACTTTTGATCCAGCTCCATGGATTATTCTTTCCATCCTGAGTTGAGTCTTTGCAGTTGGATTAGACAGCTTCCAGCATGCATAGCAGCACAAGCGTTTACATTCTCTAGCTGTTCTGGCGTACAGGAACACAGCCATGTCCGATCACATCTTTTGTAGCAGTTGGGGCCTATTGATTTGCACACTTGGTCCACTTTGAGACGGTTTTTTTTGCAGAAGAAAGTGTACAGGAATGTCATTGTTCACTTCACACTCTCCAAGCACAATCAACTTTTAAACAGGGGTGGGTGACACAGTCCATGTAGGAATGTCCATTATCAAAGGTATAAAAGCCAAATGTTTACAGTTCAGTCCATTATTCTTGACCATCATCTTCTTCTTTAGGTTCCTGGAGTCCTAGACTTAGGTGCTCGCTCAGTAGGTTCCCCATCACACCACAAACCATAGCTTTGGACACATTATTATGACTATGTAAATCATTCAGTGCATTCACATAGCTTTGAATACCCTGAATATCTGCAGCAATTGTGTGAATGTCCAGGATATCAATTTTCACTTCAGCTAGAGCCAAAATCCACTCTTCCCTCTTTAATAAGTATTTGCACCAACCCTCTAACAAAATGTTGGTCCTAACATTATGAAATTCAAGGTCTGACCTATTCCAAATTAATCCCAATCGGAGTCCTGATAAAATATCAGTACCCAGATCCCATTTTTATACTTTCCTAAATGTAAGGCTTTTTGTAGCATCCAAAAATAAGTTCAAGTGGGTTTGCAAAACAGACTTAAACCATGTTATCATTATCTATGGGCAAATATCTGGCATAATAAACAGTAGCAAACAATTTAACAATAAACACGTAACGATGGTAAACAAATAGTCCATAGAACAAAGAGGATGTTGAATAGTCCATAGACTTAAAGGGGTTGTCTCGCTACAATGATTGGGTTTTAATTAAAAGATCTTTAAAAAACAAGCAGCTTTGCAATATATGTTCATTACAAATGTCCTACTGATTTTGAGTTATCCCTGGTAGTAGGAGTGCCTCAGCTTCAGAAATCACTATAGCAGCCGACCTGTTGATTTTTATCTCACTGGCTGCCAGTCCTGGTGACTCATCAGTTTCTTAATACAGGTCAGAGCACAGAACCCCTCCAGCACAGTATGAGGGCACTTGTGATGCTTCTGTAGGGAAGGGAGGGGGAGGGCTCTGGCTTCTGTATCTGTGTGGATTAACCCTGTGTGTGCCTGCTCCCTCCTGCTCTCTACACAGCTGAGGAGAGCAGAGGTCAGGCTGATCTGTAGTCAGTAGATGTGACAGCAGTGAAGTGTGTTACTATAATCATGATGTGTCTGTGGAGCTTTGACTATACTAATAGAACAGATCAGGGGGGCATGTGAACGGCTCATATCCCTTTCTGCTCTGCTGTATTAGTGACACATTGTGATCATAGTAACACACTTCACAGCTGCCCTGTGTCTGTTCTGACAGGGTTTGTTTGTTGTTGCTTGAGATGTGGAGATTTGTATGCTAAGCAGGGGCTATAGGAACACTTGCATCCTGCCTTGCTCTATTAGCATACACCGCTTCACAGACCTCTACACACTCATAGATCAGCCCTCTCCTGTCTCCTGACTCTATGGAGAGGAGCAGCAAGAGCTCAGCATCAGCACAGTGCAGCTGATTCAGCAGTGAGCAGCAGATCTAGGCAGGCATACACAGGGTTAACTCTGGCAGCAAACCCCCTCGCCCTCCCCCTGCAGTCTGAGGAGGAGAACAGTCTGTTTGCTGAGGGGAGGGGGGAAGGAGGAGGAGAAGAGGCAGACGAGAAGCACACCCCTGAATTCAAAAATCCTTTGCTGCCAAACACATTGAAGTAGGCTGAAAGCCTGTAGTGAGACAACTCCTTTAAGTAGGATTGTTGACTCAAAACTTCTTATGATGTTTGATGCTTTTCTTCGATATGTCATAGAACACACTCCCCCACTTGCAGACGTTTACACCCAATAAAATTATTCTTCTTCCTTTTTTTTTTCTTCTTCTTTGGGACCTGAAAGACAATACTTGCCAAACATTTTAGATAAAGTTCACACAAATGCTTTCATTTAACATGTGGGACACAAATGTCATTCTTCCCAATAGCTACTTGATTCTGACTTGTATAACACCTTATTCCTGTTATCCTATTTTTATTTTCTAATATGCACAAAGGAAACTCAATGCAGTTTTAGGAATGTCCAGTGACACTGTAAAGAGGTTTCTTCTTGTCAGAAGCAGATAGTCTATTTGAATCTATGTAGGTCTCACACTGTAACATAACCGTACAGTGATGTTCAACAATGGAAAGAAGACAACAAATTACAACATTGCAGGGTGAGCGGAGGGAATATTCAACAACCTTTTTGCAATGTGTTAAGGTGTGGGATGAACTTCCTCCATTTGTAGTAATATTTAACTCTTTTCACCCTATTCAGCTCCTCCTGTAATTGATCACGTTCAGTTTTCACTAACGTTAATTCTTCTTGTAATTTATCTCTTTCATGCTTGATCTCACGAAATGGGATCCAAGAAGATCTGGGAGACTGCTCTCTCTCATATTGTCTCCTCTCTCTGCCTGTTATGGTCGGTAGAGACCATTCCTGTCTGGGGTCTTTGGAAATTAACATGTTCTTTCTTGTTCTGCCCCTCAACTCTAAATATCCCGGCTGCATCTACTGCAAAGCTTCCCTCTATACTCTTTCTTTGCCACAAATTATCAGCTCTTAATAAAATATAATCTATGTCACATGGATCTGGAGTTACAGACAAGATTCCATCCTTTACATCACTATCCAAATCCTCTATTAGCATCACTCTAAACCAAACCACCATGTTCAAAACCTGGATTACCCATGAGTACATAATTCATTACCATAGCAATCCTATCAGACAACTCATAAGGACACTCTTGCTTTATTTGCCTAACTTTACCAAACAAAGACACATTGGAAGCAACCCCATACAGTGCTTTTAAAGGGAACCTGTCCCATAGGTTATTCCCCCCTTGCTGAGGACAGTACAAACCAGTGTCAGACCTGCTGTTTCCAGCACTGTGTCCCTTATTCTGTAAGATGCTGAGGGCAGCACAAACCAGTGTCAGACCTGCTGTTCCCAGCGCTGTGCCCCTTATTCTGTAAGATGCTGAGGGCAGCACAAGCCATGTCAGACCTGCGTTTTCCAGCGCTGGTGCCCCTTTATTCTGTAAGATGCTGAGGGCAGCACAAGCCAGTGTCAGACCTGCGGTTTCCAGCGCTGTGTCCCTTATTCTGTAAGATAGTGTTCCCCAACTCCAGTCCTCAAGGCACACCAACAGGTCATGTTTTTCAGATCTCCACAGAAATGCACTGACAATAATGATATCAAACCCGTGGGAGAATGCACTGACAATCATGACTCCACCTGTGCTTTGCTAAGTAACGCCAGAAAACATGACCTGTTGGTGTGCCTTGAGGACTAGGGTTGGGAACCTCTGCTGTAAGATGCTGAGGGCAGCACAAGCCAGCGTCAGACCTGCTGTTCCCAGCGCTGTGTCCCTTATTCTGTAAGATGCTGAGGACAGAACAAGCTAGTGTCAGACCTGTTTCCAGCACTGTGTCCCTTATTCTGTAAGATGCTGAGGGCAGCACAAGCCATTGACAGACCTGCTGTTTCCAGCACTGTGCCCTTTAATCTGTAAGATGCTGGAGTTTTAGAGCATTTATCCCTCAAATCTTATTCATGAGCAGGTGTTATCCCCACCCACCAAAGGCTAGCCCCACCCACTGACAGTTATTCACATGTTTCTACTTATTTAAGGAAATAGGGTTATCAGTTGAGGTGGGCGGGGTATGAAAAAAACTGACTCTTTGAATAATTATTTGATTCTTTTCTGGCTGAAAACTGCAGATTTGAGCATTCAATACTTGAAAACTCCAGCATTTTATTTTTTTCATAAAGGTGCAGCCAAAAAAATTTTTCATGTCACGTGTGAGCGGGAATTTAATGCCCCAATTGTTGTTTAAGAATTCTTCAAAATTATTCAGTGCAATTTCGGTCCCATCCCAAATGAGTAGCAGATCGTCTATATATCTTTTGTAGTATTTGATAGGTTTAAAAAAAAAAGGATTATAATCATTCATGATAAAAGTAGCCTCGAAGGCGACCATGAACGGGTGGCAAACAGGGGCCCTACTCCGTTCCCACGCTGCCCCAACCGCGGGGGTAAGGGGGCCCCCCTATTTTTAAAAAAAAAATTTTTTAAAAAAATTATTTTTAAAAATTCCATTTATTAAAATTTTTGTAAAGGATGTAGAAAATATTGGTTCGGTTTCTAAAACATTTTTGACTGTTCGGATAGCCAGCTCATGTTGTATATTTGAATACAACACAGTTACATCCAAAGTGGCCAGAATATACCTTTCATCCCACTGAAAACCAATGAGATCTTTCGAAACGTTTTGGAAATTTTTCAAAAAAATTGGACTTTCTACCCCAAAGGTTGAATTGGTATCATAAAGTTTGATAAATGGATATTTGGAATTTATTCCCGATATTTTGGGCGGCCTGGAATTTGTTCATTTTTTTTGGATTTTTTGCGAATGGAAAAAATGGGGTGGAAGTTTCCTTGACTGTTAAAAAGATTTTTTCTTCTTTACTAATACCTGAGTCGTGACTTTCTTTTAATAAATTTAACATATTCTTTTTTTTTTTTTTTTCATCATGTATGTGAGCATCTACTTTTTTGTAATAAAATTCATCATTCAAAATGCGTAGTGCTTCATTATTATAGTCTTTATAATCCTGTATAATGACCGCTCCCCCTTTGTCTGCACTTCTAATGACATATTTTGATTTTTAGATAGTGTGTTCAAAGCTCTTATTTATTTTTTGTTCAGATTGGCTTTGGTCGGGAGTTTTTTAGTAACTTTTTCTTAAGTCACTAGTGACTAGATCTAAGAATACCTGTATGTAGTTACCCTGAGATGCAGTTGGATAGAAAGTTGATTTATATTTTATCTGTGTCCCTATACGGCCCATTGCTGGTTCTGGTTCGGGAGGACAATCTATCTCCTTTTTTGTTTTTTATTTTTCTGTCCTCTTTTGTTAAAAAATCTCTCTAATGTTCGTTTGCAAACAAATTTTTGGATGTCCTGGAACGCTACAAAATAATCTAATTTGTTGTCGGGACTAAAACCAAGTCCTTTTTTGAGTATTGTTTCTTCTAATGGGGTTAGTTGGTATGTAGATAGATTTAAAAATCTTTTCGTATTTTTAAATTTTTTCAGTTTGGGCTTTTTTGCTCTTGTACAAAACTTTTTGTCTTAATTTTTTTATGTGGTTGTATCTGTTCTGGTAATTTTTTTCTGCTTGTTAGCTCCTCTTGTTCCCCTGCGACTAATGTTCTTCTACGATCTGGTGTTTGTATGTGAACGTGCGTGTCTGGTAGGAATTGTATTGTTAAAGGTTCTTCTACTGTGTTGAATACGTTTATTCTCTGGTTTATCCATAAAAAAGGATCTACTACAGGAGTCTGTATGATCGCATCAATGATGGTGTCAATTTGATTAGTTAATGGATTTTCCACAGGTGATTGAGTGATAATATCTAAACAATGTATATCAGTATCACTTTTTTAGTATTGCTGATAGTGTGATTGCAGATCATGTGACCCAGCAGGATGATGTCATCTGGGCTTTCCTCTCTCTGGACAAAGAAAGGTCTGTTTATGTATAGTATTGTAAGTAGCTACATTGTAGCTGAGAGGTTATGTTTTTGCTTTACAGCACAAGGTTCCTTGGTTCAAATCCTTGCAGGACCGTAACCTGTGGATTTTTTATTCTCTTTATCAGTGCACAAACCTCATTGAGGGTTCTTTTTTTTTAAAATTTATTTGCACTGTTTGACTTATTACTAACTAGTCCAAAGGACATGAGTAGAATGACAGCACCTGGGTTTGAACACTCGTACTGCCTGAGAGGAGAGGTGATGTCTGAGCATGTGCGACCAGGACTAAGGAGCTCCCAGCCCTGGTCGTATCCCCTGGAGATGAGCTGTAAACAATGGATCACTAAGGGAGCAGCTAAAATAAAAACGGTGCAGAATTTTTAATAATGATGAATGGTGAAAATGTTTTATTATTTAATTTTCAAACTTCCCACGTCAATTTTACTTAGTGGCAAAACCCCTTTAAGGAGTTAAATGTATTAGGGGATGTTCACACGTCTTGTTTGGCTGCAGCAGGATCGCACCCTATAGTTTATAATAGGGCTCCTGCTTCGTCTTTCAGATCAAGAAAGACGCATCGGCGATCACTCGTCTGAATGCTGATGTGTGTTTTATATTGAAAGCAATGTAAATCACACTGCACATTGTTAAATGCATGTCTGGGTCCATTTAGGGTATGGATATGTTCACACGGCTTATACTATACACGGCGCAATACGCTGTGTGTTTGGAATCGCACACTAATCATCGTGTGGTTCCAAAAGCACTGGCCCCATAGACATGCATTACTCGCGGCGCGTAATCGCTGCTATCAATTGACATGTCACTTGTCCCCCCGCCCCTACAATACTATTGTATTGTACGCGCAGGGAGATGACGCGTAATCCATAGCACTCTGAGAACTATAAATTACCACAATTGCGGCTGGCATTTTGCCACGTTTAACGCGCAATACGCGGCAAAATGCACAGTCTGAACATACCCTAAGAAACACGGATCCAACCATGCATCTAAAATCTGATCCGACACGCCGTGTGAACATACTTAGTCTCTACCTAAATTTGCAGGTCAACCTTGGCAACAACCCTCCGGCTTTCAGTAATCAATATTAATGGCTGCATTGTTTTATAAGTGTGTGGTGTTTTTTTTTCTTTTTGTATCTTCGCCTCAGTGTTGGTGTCCCGACAGGTCACAGTCCAGCACCCTTCTTGACTTTTTTTTATTTTTATTTTTTTTTTTATTGTGAACCTATTAAGCACTGGGCCTGAATAAACCTTACTGACACAAACTTTTTTTTCTTTTTTTTGTTTTTGCCTCCCTGCGTTTCACTAGTCCTAACGCTTTCGTTTTTCAGTGAAGGAGAAGTTTTGGGGGATTTGGTTTGAGTTTACACATACTACTGTCTTTTTTTTTTTTTTTTTTTTTTTTTTTTTTTTTTTCCAGTCTTGAACATAAAAGCATTTTTCTACATTTTGTTTGCATCATTCACATTTCACACTAAACTTGTTAAATTCTGCAGGTTTATACAATTGTGTGGAAAAGTATGTGAAGGGTTTTTGTGTAATGTATGCACAATCATTTTAAATTATTTTACTATTTTTCCACTTTTTTTTTTTTTTTTTAAACACTTAGTATATAGGAGTATACTAATACATTACACTCTGTATCAAAATGACAGAGGCTGCTGTTAGGCCTTGTTCACACGGCTTATTTGGGCGCTGATTTCAACCGTACTGCGTGCCGTATTTGCACTCCAATACGGCTGAAATTAGTCCCAGTCATTACGGTAATCCACAGTTCTCATAGAGTTATCATCTCTTGTCCCCGCTCGGCGAATAGGCCGAGAGGGGAGAAAGTGACATGCACATTATTTACGGCGTGTACGCGCCGTGAATGAGTGTCTATGGGGCCGGCGAGTTGCCGGGCCCCCGCCCCCGCTGCACGGCTGCCGGCGTAATTGCGAGGCGAAGTCCATCCCCGCAATTACGCCGACAATAAGCAGTGTGAACGAGGCCTTAGGGTAACACACCATCTGCCCTGACAGCACCATTACTATACAGAAAGCCCTGGGGCTACTCTAGGTCTCCAGGGCTAACTTTATAGATAATTCCCAGGCTCCTTCGATCATTGTGAAGCCCGGTGACCCCGAGACACCGTGGGAATCCCTTTTGACCGCGGCAATCAAATGGGTTAAACGGTGGGGATCAGCAGCTGCCTCTTGTCCCTGCTGTTCAGACACTGCTCTAGGAGCTCTTAACTACAGCTCTGTTTCTTCTACAGTTGTGTCGCTGGGAGCTGCAAACCTCCCTCTATAGGCATTGATCTCTTTGGTGTCACTACCAACTACGAACTTGATCTGCCACCGTGAAGAAAGTGAGAGGTCCTTATCCCCGGAGTCTAAACACTTATAAAACTTTGATGCGTTTAAAAGTGCGTTAGTCATAGCTAATGAGATCCACTACACCGGGACTTCCACTTAGAAGATGGATCCTGACGCCTTTCTACTGCTCTGGTGGAGGGAAGGTATCTGCTGAGAGGACCACACAACCTGGGGAAGTGCATTGGATATATTCAGGTGAGCTGCATCCTTATTAACTAATGCTGGGGTCCTGGGTCCCAAAACAACACCATCTCCCGGGTGTCTGCATGTTCTCATTGGTTTCCTCCCGACTGTTGACCATCTCTGTACATCATGGTGGTATATATCAGCGCTAAACAAATGAAATGCTTGAAAATTACCTGCACCATTATATTCAAGATTCACAGTTGTCGCCACTGGACGGTACCATGTGTTCCCACCTTCACACTGATACAGTGGACTCTCCACACAAACTTTTAATTGGTATGGCAATTGTACGATGTGACCAGAACACTATGGAAAACTAGTGTTTGCATCAAATACTAATCTAGATAGCGTGCGTCCTTCCACATAACATCTGAGCGCTGCTGGAAATCCCTTCCTATGGTGAGGACAGGAGCTTCTGTGGGTCATGGACTTTACCAGAAAAAGAAAATGGGGTACTCACCTGGTGCTGAAAGAAGCTGCTCATCCTGGCATGTCAGAGCGGTACAAGACCTGTATTACCACACTGTACTGTAGAGCGGTGCTACAGACTGCTAATCACTGCACGTACCTCAATAATACATGTAAGAGCATGACATGTAGTGCCACACTGTACAGTAGGGCGGCGCTATAGACCACCAATCACTGCATGCACCTCACTAATACCTGTAAGAGCAGGACATGTAGTACCACACAGTACTGTAGAGAGGAGCTATAGACCACCAATCACTGCCTGCACCTCACTAAAACATGTAAGAGCAGTACAGGACATGTAGTACCACACAGTACTGTAGAGAGGAGCTATAGACCACCAATCACTGCATGCACCTCACTAATACATGTAAGAGCAGTACAGGACATGTAGTACCGCACTGTAACTCGTAAGAGAGGTGCTAAAGACCGCCCAAACACTGCATGCACCTCCCCTAAAAATTAAGAGCAGTACAGGACATGTAGTATCGCACTGTACTGTAGAGAGGAGCTATAGACTGTCAATCACTGCATGCACCTCCCTAATATATGTAAGAGCAGTACAGGACATGTAGTACTATACTGTAGAGAGGTGCTATAGACCCCCAATCACTGCATGCACCTCACTAATACATGTAAGACCAGTACAGGACATGTAGTACTGGACTGTAGAGCGGTGCTATATACCAATCCCTGCATGCACCTCACTAATACATGTAAGAGCATTACAGGACATGTAGTACCGCGCTGTACTGTAGAGAGGTGCTATATACCAATCCCTGCATGCACCTCACTAATACATGTAAGAGCAGTACAGGACATGTAGTACCGTACTGTACTGTAGAGAGGTGCTATATACCAATCCCTGCATGCACCTTTACTAATACATTAAGAGAGTACAGGAATGTAGTACTGTACTGTAGAGAGGGGCTAATATAAACCCAAACCCTGCATGCACCCTCACTAATACATGTAAGAGCATTACAGGACATGTATACCTCGCTTTTACTGTAGAGAGGTGCTATAGAACACCAATCCCTGCATGCACCTCACTAATACATGTAAGAGCAGGACAGGACATGTAGTACTGCACTGTACTGTAGAGGTGCTATATACCAATCACTGCATGCACCTCACTAATACATGTAAGAGCAGTACAGGACATGTAGTACCGCACTGTACTGTAGAGGCGCTATAGACCGCCAATCACTGCATGCACCTCACTAATTTCAGTAAGAGCAGTACAGGGCATGTATTTTCCGCACTGTACTATTGAGAGGTGCTATAACCACCAATCACTGCATGCACCTCACTTTAAAACATGTAAGAGCAGTACAGGACATGTAAATACCACACTGTACTGTAGAGAGGGCTATATACCAATCCCTGCAAAGCACCTCACTAATGAATGTAAGAGCAGTACAGGGCATTGTAGTACCGCACTGTACTGTAGAGAGGTGCTATATACCAATCCCTGCATGCACCTCACTACTACATGTAAGAGCAGTACAGGACATGTAGTACCGTACTGTACTGTAGAGAGGTGCTATACACCAATCCCTGCATGCACCTCACTAATGCATGTAAGAGCAGTACATGTGGTGCCGCATCTGGATCAGTGTCTGAGACGTTGTATCTTGAAACCAAACTCCACATACAACTCTTTTCTGGGACATTGTATGTTGAAACCACTATATCCTGAGGCCTTTAAAACTGGATTGAGCTCTGTATACTACATTTAGGCGGCCACATCTGCCAGCTGTGCTGGGTGCCTCCAATATTAACATGTTCATACAATCTTGCTCTTGGTTTGGAGGTGGTGGCGTCTGCATCTGCTGGTGCTAACGAAAATGATGCGACCCATTAGGGCAGGGTCAGTTCTGAATAGAGACCACATGATGGATGACCCCTCTTATCTTCTATAGTCAGGTGGTTATATATGGGGCACCTCTTCCTCTCTGCTCTGGTTACAAGGTTTTGGTGTCTGGACTATAGGGGCACAAGACTATTTTTAAAGCTACATAGGATTGGAGCAGAACTGTTCTTGTCCATGACTGTCTCTGCCAATCACTTTGCAGATGAGCTGCACTACCAGTCATGTCCATCAGTGGCGCTGTTACTTGGGGGCTGTCAGACCTTTCTCCATGTAGATAACACTTGTTCCATAGCAGAGTTGGGAAGACAGGTGCCCGATCAATAAGTGGCTTCTCCTGGTCGAAGTCAATGGACCACCCTCTGTATTTGGGGAAACGGGGCCACTTCTTTTTGTAATCTAGTGCAGACTGAAGGCCACAGACTAGTAATGCATCGATTTATCACTGAGGGACAGTCTACTGTGGGGCTAGATTACATGACCCTTCCCTTATTGTAGGGAGTGATACAGCCATGAGTCCCCCCATGGTTTGCCCTGTTTTGGGGTCACAATGCTTTCCTCCTTGGTCTGGTTACCATTGATTGGTGGAGGAGGGGGCAGAGAAATAATTATTTCAGCCATCTTCCTTCCCAAACTGGAGGACCCTAGAGTTGGGCTCGTTCCTTGTTTTCTGACCCCACCTAATCCTGAGGAGCCGTATACCCCATACAGCACATGTAGCTCAGTGACTATAAGGGGCCCTGCCCAGAAGAGTTATAGGAGACTGATAGAGAAGGATCACTGCTCACATGATCTGGTGCATATGTACCTACAATAGAGAATCCATCAATGCTGCCTGGAGCGGTTACCGACCCGAACCCTAAAAGTCCCATGTGATGCATAAAGAATTTTCTGTTTATCAGGTGTAATACCTTCATGTGGCCAACAGATGTCACTGTTACTACACATATCCTCCTGTACAGCCTAATACATGGCAGATAGATGTCTATATGTCTGGGGAATAGGGCTGGGCATAACATTGGGGTAACCTGGGCAGCTGTAGAGGCCTGGGAGGTATGTAGCCCTCTTCCCTATTACATCTCACAGCCTGAACTAATAAATTTTATGGTCCACAATTACTAGTGCATGGTGAAGAACTATTCCACCCCAGGGGAATCCAGTCATGTTACAAGGCTCAGTAAGTTGGATGTGACTTGAGGACTGCTATGTCCAATAGGTGGCGCTGCAGACTTCATGCAGTTTAATGCTTGTATGTATCAGAGTTTGCCACTCAATCTGTATGTTATTTGTTGTGCCTTGGTCTTTTCTCTTGTGGTTGTGTTTTGGTTTATTAGTACATATAGAACATACAAGGCAAAAAATAATTTTCTTACCACTTGGTGCCACTGCTTTTTTTAGGACTTGGTATCACTAGGGGGAGCTCACTAGATCTACATTTTTACAGCAAGTGCCCCCTTAGTGAGACCAGTAATACAAATCTGGTTTGTAAACACTCGGACACCATCCAGGAGACCCTAGGAACAGTCAGTAAATTTTCTGAGTATCCCATATCTTACTCTTCTAACCCCATTACTGCCCCCAGGCTCGGCATTGTCCTCTATGCTGACTTCCACCAACTCTCAAGCCTGATGCTATAGTTGCTGCCCTTGTTAGTGCCCCATTCACAGTCAAAGTGGTCCCAGTTGATGCCCTGAGCAGTACTAGTGCCCCCTAGTGGGGGCTGTCATACAGGAAATGCCATTGATCACATTCCAGACAAGTTGTTCTAAGGCATAGTTGGGACTGACAGCTGACCTGGTATCTTGAACCATATGGCACTGTTGTGATAACTATCCAGCTTTTCCATTTCTGCTTGCTTCCACCATGGAGCTGGATAACTAGAAGGCTCAGACTGGTGCACAGAGGAAAGCCATGGTGGGCCCTTGAGAGGTGCAGGCTAGGGCCTACTTCTCAGGTAGATAGTCAGAGAAACAAACGTGGAAAGCAAGAATCCTATGCAGAAGATGTAGGTTGGGCTCCAAGAATCACCCCCACTCCTGGGCCACAAGAATCTACTCCACTGCTGAGACCTGAGAATTATCTCCACTGGTGGGCTCCAAAAGTCAACTCTACTGGTGGGTCCTGAGCATCGCCTCCACTGGTCACCTCAACTGGTGGGCTCCAAGAGTCACCTCCACTGGTGGGCCCCCAGAATAATCTCCACTGGTGGGTCCAGAGAATCAACTTAACTGGTGAGTCCCCGGAATCGTCTCCATTGGTGGGCTCCAAGAATCACCTCCACTGGTGGGCTCCCAGAATAATCTCCTCTGGTGGTCCCTGAGAACCAACTCCACTGTTGTGCCCCGAGCATCAACTCCACTCATGCGCCTGGAGAATCAACTCCAGCTGTGGGCCCCAAGAATCGACTCTCCATAGTGGAGTCTGATGCTAATAACAAGACTGGTCTCCCAGTCAGGAGTCGGGTAAAGCTGGGTGGCCGTCCCTTATGTTGACTGTATTGCAGGTCACCCAGCTTTCCTAAGCCCCTGCATGGTATTTTTGCCTTGCTTTGAGCAGACGATGCAGCTGAGTGGGATCTTCTAAATCTACACATCGAGGGCACTTATTATACAGTCACCTTGGCTTTGTTCAGTAGCATGAGCCTGGTCTGTTCCCCGAATGCTCAGTAATAATCTCACTATTGCGCTGATAACGCTTTAGTCTCCCAGGGAGCGCCCCATGTAACGTTACACCCACAGTACTAAATAATCACACCCTCTCAAAATATTTGCCAAGTGTCTCACACCGCACAAGCCTTTCGAGAACAAAAATGAAGCATGTGAGGCTTTACCTGTGACTCTGCCACCATTTTTCAAGATCACTGCTTGCTGTCCGGGATTTAGAAATATTTGTACTATATAAGAAATCTACAGCACTTTTTATTGTACCATGACCACAACGATGTTCTATGTAGGCTGATCGGTCATCAATCTTCCAGGTCTTGCGGATGTAGCATTCAGGTATCTCCTCATAGGTCATCTTGGAGACGTCTTTTGAAGAGGAGCAGTAATTATCTGATCAATGGAGCAATCCAACCCCAGATAAGACCCCCGGAGCCTGAACCTATCTCCTATCTACAACTGGACCCATTAGTGATGGGTGTCCAATCATCGAAGACTCTTTGCCCACTGTCTACCTCATCATGAACACGAGGAGCAATGTCCACAGCAGATCCCGCACCGTGCAGATCTCTTCTGTAATGTATAGATGAGACTTCTTGTAATCTCATCCCTATTGATGCACTACACTGTGGATATTTCACACACAAACCAGTTCAGTGGAGCACTACGTCCCTCATTAAAGCAGCTTTCGCGTCTTATTAAGCACAACTAGTCCCCGGAGTCGATTGCTAAGGTCTTAACAATCGACTTGAGGCCTTAACAACTGGCTTAACAACCGACTGGAGTCCGCGGAGTCGATTGCTGACTCTTATCAACTGACTTGAGCTGAGGCCTTAACAACCGGCTTAACAACTGTTAGCGACTTCACACGCAGTAAATTATGTGTCCCCCAGTGAAGGTAATAGGGTCCCCCCAGTAAGTTATACGTCCTCTAGTAGGTGGTTATATACTTTATATATCTCCCAGTAGGTAGGTGTGAAAGTTTATATGTCCCCCTGTAGGTATATAGGCAAGTTATGGATCCCCCAGTAGGTATATAGGCAAGTTATGGTCCCCCAGTAGGTATATAGGCAGGTTTAGGTCCCCCAGTAGGTATATAGGCAGGTTTAGGTCCCCCAGTAGGTATATAGGCAGGTTTAGGTCCCCCAGCAGGTATATAGCCAGGTTTAGGTCCCCCAGCAGGTATATAGGAAGGTTTAGGTCCCCCAGCAGGTATATAGTAGGTTTAGGTCCCCGAGCAGGTATATAGACAGGTTTAGGTCCCCCAGCAGGTATATAGGCAGGTTTAGGTCCCCCAGCAGGTATATAGATAGCTTATAGGCCCCACAGCACGTGTATATATAGGTAGCTTATAGGCCTCACAGCACATATGTAGGTAGATTATAGCCTCCTGAACATAGTAGGTAGATTAAAATAGCTCCCCCTGCACGTATATAAGTAGATAATAGCCCCCCTCCCTGCACTATAACAATAGATAAAGCCCCCTCCTGCACATATAACAATAGATAACAGCCCCCCTCCCTGCACATAACATTAGATAACAGCCCCCCTCCCTGCACATAAAACAGTAGATAATAGACCCCAGCATGAATAGCGCTAATTAAAAGTAATACACTGACAGCACTTACCTGACCTCGTTCCCCGCAGCTGTCGCTGCTCCCGGTCTTTTCTTCAGCGGCGCGACGTCACCAGGCCGCGCGCGGGCAGCGTGATGACGCGCACGCCGCCTGGGCTGTGCACATCCTGTGCGGCCACAGATTACTCCGCGGAGCTCTCTGCTCCGCTGAAGCATCTAACTGTATGTGCGTCCGGCGGACCCGCCACCGCTGCCGTCGCCAAGGTCCTAAGCCGCTAAGCCGATAGCTTAGCGACTGGTAGCGGCTTAGGACCCTAACGATCGGCGGCGTATAGCGGCGGCGCCGGGGACTAAGCACAACGGATAAACCTCTGCGGAGCAGGGGGAAAATGTGACCCTTTGGGACTTCTTTAATGTTAACTGACTACAGGTGGTTCAGATAAGGGCATGAGACTGATATTGTGGGTGTCGCAGGTGCTTTACCCACTGAAAGGGTGTTTCCGTCATACACTTTGATGGTCTATAGAGGGAGAGCCAGCCAGTCTTGACCAAAGCTTTCTCATTCTGCTCTATGAGAGTTCTGAGTACAACTGAACATTTTGCTGCCCTGTACTGGGAACTGCCATAGAACAGAATGGAGAGAACACAGCGCTCCCCTGTACCAGGAACTCCCCAGAATGGAGAGAACACAGCGCTCCCGTGTACCAGGAACTCCCATAGAACAGAATGGAGATCACAGCGCTCACCTGTACTGGGAACTCCCATAGAACAGAATGGAGAGAACTCACTGCTCCCCTGTACCGAGAACTGTCGTAGAGCAGAATGGAGAACACAGCGCTCTTGTACTGGGAACTCCCATAGAGCAGAATGGAAAACACAGAGCTCCCCTGTCCCGGCAAATCCCATAGAACAGAATGGAGAATCTCTTATATGGTCTTTAAAATGAGGGATCATTACAATATGATACTCAATGAATATAACACAATGTAGAATCTACGACCCACCATATATATATATATATATATATATATATATATATAAAAAAATCACACACACACACACTAAACACCTTTAACGCTTAAATAGAATAAGACCAACTTAACCTATGTAGAAGACTCTGGGTCTGCACTGCAATATCACCAGAAAACAAACCTCTCCAAAGAGTGGCTGCTCTAGGATCTCCCAAACTACACCAAGCGCACATTCACCAGATCATCCAAGATGTGCCTACTTACCTTCACTGGAAGGATTTTCTGACACATCAATACTAAACTCTGAGTGCAGTTGTCAGGTATCACACATTATGCGCAAACTATAAATAAATATTTGGTTTTCTGAATGCTCGCCAACATGGGCCAACTTAAAGAAGCACCCACCCTTTTGTAAACCTCTATATTAAAAAGGTAGTGAATCAGGAAATGCTTCATGTTCTCTAATGCATTGCCGTACCCCTCACGGGGACAACCCTATCATCGGTATGCCTGAACTTCACATTACCACTTCCATATAGCTTTCCATGGCAGAAATACCAGGCCACGTCCCAAACCTTTAAATGGATCCTGTCTGAATTCAATAAACATAGCTCTGCCCTCAGATCCTGACCTGGGCAATCTTTGAGGGTCAATGGTCTTCAGAAATGGGTCATCAATACCCTCTCATCTAGGAGTTTTCTGGCAAGAGTTCTTCTCTCCACCACCTCCAGACCCCATTGGCGGATGATCTTCAGAGTCAGGTCAACATAAGCCGGGAACTACTTGCATAACCTGCGAAAATTCTTCACTTGATCCCCCAACTCCCATTATTGGAAGTAAGGCTGAAACCATTCCAGACAGGAGACCACCCACAGAGGAGGGCCTGCATTCCACATGCATGCCAGGTTGATTTTAAAAGAGATATTGGATAGAAATACCACAGGGTTAACCATACCTAACACCCCTGGTCTCCGAGTGTGGTATGTAACCTCTCTCCTGATCAGGTTTATTCTGTTCCCCTGTAACATCTGGAAGAACACTGTAAACCCACAGCCTGAGAGATTCCGGCAAAAGGCACACGCTGCTCAGATAGATGAATAATGGGAGCAGGAAAGATTTGATCAGGCTAATTCTCTCTCTAAGGGTTAACGACCAACCCTTCCCCCAGTACACCTTCTGAGCGACATTGTATAGCCTGTCCACCCAATTTGCTGTGGGTAATCACCCTGGCCAAAATTGATGCCTAAGATCTTTATGGTTTCCTGGGACGCATGGAGGCTGTCTGGAAGATCAAAAGTAAGATCCCCTTCTCCCAACCAAAGACTTGCGTACTTATCCCTGTTAATTCTGGACCTGGACGCTTCCAAATAGCTCCTTACTTCTAACATCACCCATCCAGCCTCCACTTCCGAGGAACCAAAGACTGTGAAATCATTGGCATAGGCTACGACCCTCTGGGTAGGTGCCAAAATCCGTGAGGCCATCCTCACCCCCATCAGCAGTCCACAATCTAACTTCCTTAAGAAGGAGTTGATTGCAAATGTGTAAAGTAGGGGGCTTAGAGGACAACCCTGACGAACACCAGTTTCTATGCTGAAAGGTTGTCCGAACTAACTGTTCACCAATGGAAAAGTCTCAGGCCCTTTATATAAGTCTTTAACCAATTAACAAACCTTCCCAGCAGGCCATAGTTCAGAAGAGTGGATCAGAGGTATACATGATTAACCCGATCAAAAGCTTTTGCCTGATCCAATGACCGCGTGAACCCCTTCCTGTGAATCCACTCTGCCCCATTCCACAGCCTCCCTGACACCAATGGCTGCGCTAACTGTGCTACGACCAGGAATGGAGCAGTGCTGAGCCAATGAAAGGAGCTGTGAGGCAGATTTTATCAGCCTATTTAAGAGCACTTTTGCCAAAATCTTCCTGTCCACATTGAGCAGCACTATGGGGCACCAATTCTCAATGTGGGGTGGGTCTTTACCTTTTGTCAGGATGATCAGAGCCGACCTCCTCACTGACTTTGGCAGAGTGCCCGAGGATAGACACTCATTTATGATCTCAGTCAAGAGAGGAACCAAGATGTCCTTAAAGATCTTGTAAAATTTCGACATTAAGCCGTCTGGTCCCGGGGTCTTCTTGAGAGCTAAGCTCTTAATCATACCCTTAACTTTCTCTTCTCTGATCTCTCCTGTCAAACCATCAAGGAAAGCCACACATCTGTCCAAATCCTTCTTTCCCAAGAGATGTGAGTAGAAGGACTTCACAATTTCCAGGATCTCTAATCTGGACCGTTTCAGAGATCCCATACTATCCTTTACCATCTTGCAACCTACTGACAACCCACAGTTTTTGTAGGGTCGGGCGAGTGGTACTTCCCGAAATCCCTCTCAAAAAAACAAGGAGGTATATCTATCATACTGACCATTCTTGAGCAATGATTTCACTTTGGAGATCACCTCACGGTTTTCTCCTCTCGAGACTAAGGGCCACATGTATGAAAACGGTCTAGGTCTAAAACTCACCTTGTCGCCCATAGCAACCAATCAAAGCGCCCCTCTCATTTTGCCTGAGCACTATATGAAATCAGGGACGCCTTGATTGGTTGCTATGGGAAACAAAGTGAGCCCTATAAATTTGAGTTTGAGCTTCCTCCTTCGCGATAGAAGCGATAACCTAGACCTAATCTGACTACCTATGTGAAAAGTGATGTCTACATCCACCAGGTGAGCTTCACTAGCTATTCAACACGACGCCTTCAAACCCTAAACCTCTGGAACCTCCCAATCTATCTGAGGACCTTGAGAGAATATTTAAGTCCCTTCCAAAGATGACTTGGCAGCTCATAAAAAGAAAAGGATTGACCCTCAAAGAGACATTTTCTGTCCCACTGACTTGGTGGGCCACAGATGTTAATTAGTCTTAATTCTTGTCCCTTCATAATGACATCTAGAATCGGACATCTCCCCATTTCGAGCTTGATAACCCATCTGCGTTCTAATTCTGCAGTAAAAAGGACTACTCCGGCATATGGCTCAGCCACAAAAGACCAATAGGAGGGGCCAGCCCTCCACTCCAGCTTTCCTTATGGCTGACAATTCTGTCAATCTGGTCTCTTGCAAAAATTAAATGTCAACTTCAACACAGCTGAGAAAATCAAAGGCCGTATGTCTAGCCATAGCCGATTTTACACTGGCAACATTAAAACTCGCCAGTGTCAACGGAGGTGGTGCTGCCATCATGGGTGACCAAGCTCAACCGTCGTCTTCTTACCTATAGCACTCACCTCCCCTTCCCCATCTGAGGTCAGGGATTTTCCCCCTTTTTAGACATACTGACTGATCCACTGAGTCATTATTATCCCTCTTCCTTTGTACTACTTGCTTCTTCCCACTATAAAGTTGTACAGCTTCTTCCTCTCTCCCTAGGATTTGAGGTTCCTTAGCTGTCATTAGGGATCTCCCGAGGATGATAGCGCCACTCCCTGACGGCCCCTCAGCTTTCCCTTTCTGTATGTCATCCTCGTCGTCCTCATTCCCTGATGAAGCCAGGAGGTTACTGAGGACTCCGTACCGGTTGGCGGTTTCCTTCAGTGGTGGGGGTTTTACCTAACCTTACCCGGCACCTGGCCCACGGTTAGAGGTTGTCCCAATCTAACGAGGGGGAGTTGCCCTTTCTCCCTCTCCCTTTTCTCCTTTTTGCACTCTGTTTTGTAAGCTGTTCTTCCATCACCTCCCAATATGGGTCTGGGAAACCCCTTCCTTCTCTTTTCTTTTTCTATGCACCTCCATACACCTTAGCTGTGTTGTCCTTTTCTTTTTCCCTCATCATTGGCTCCTCAGCACCTTTGACTTTGTTGTTGTTTTCTCCATCTGTATCCTCTCCCATGTCCTCAGACCCCTTGCTCTCTCTCATCCGCCATGAGGGATTATTGACAGCGTAGAGAGGGCAACGACTAAAGGGTTGGCCCAGATCACCCCACAGGTGACAGTGAATCCTGTCACAGGATGTGGCTAGATGACCTACTTTCCCACACAATGCGCATACCTGTGCCCTACACTGGGCACTAAAGTGTGTGGGGTCACCACACATGTAGCAGAACTTCAGCTGCTTGTGTTAAAAGACCAGGATTCTGTCTTTTCCTAGGAAGGTGGAGGACAGGATGTGAGTGACAATGTTACCAGCATAACTTAGCTTGCCCATAAAGATCCAGGCCCCACACCAAATGCCGAATTCATCCCTGTTCTTAACTGAAAATTGGACAACTTCTCCATATCTGATTAACCAGGTCATGGTGGTCTATGCAAAAGAGTGATTCATTACTGGTTAAAACGGTCACCCTCTTCACGGTCTTTTGGCGGGATCTCACTTGGGCAACGAAACCCCAACACTCAGGCGATTACTGTTTGATCTTGTAGCGGGAACAAAAGAGTTCTAAACTTTTGGCCCGCATAAAGCTCACATTTTGTATAGAGTACCCTGAAGGTTAATGGGATACCTGAACCTCACAATCTCCTACATAAGTACCCATCCCGGGTCATCAGCGTCACTCATTTCCTCTGTCACCAGCTCTTGTTGTGGGGGGATTCCACTATTCTCTAATTGTGGGGGAACACCTGAAGGCTTGTTTTGTCCCCCTCTTTTTCTGCCTTCATCTCCACCTTCCTCCTCCTCATCCTCTGTGTCTACCTGTTTTTTCCTGCTCATTTTAAATCTTTCCTTAAATATCCCAATGTTCTCACAGATTAGAGTTTTCCTAATCTTTAATCTCCTAATTTTAGATTGTATTTTTTAATCTCTCCAGTTATATCTTTTTTTTCTTTTTAGCGGTTACATTTTTTATTCTAAATTCTAGGTTGTCTAAATTATTTTGAAAAGACCTCATTTCACTACCCCACTGCTCAAACTCTTTGAAGAAAAATGTAATCCTGGATATCAGAGTGCCAGCGAGTCGCTTTTTCTCATTGAGTCCCAGTTCTTAATAATGCTCACAAACACCCTCCTCTCCTGAGATATTGTTTTCACAGCTCTTTTTATGAAAAAAAATTTTTTTCCCTCGGGCCATTCTTTAACTTTGTTTAAAATACATTGTCTCAATGTTACAGCCCTCTCTGGCTTGCTTGTGTCCCCTGTTGTTGTAGCTGCTACTGATGGGGAGAGCAGACCGCTGCTTAATCCCTTACTCCCAATTTTCGGCACCTTTCCAGACGACTTGCTGGCCGTAGGAACACCGCTGGGACCAGGGTGCAAATCTTTGCTCGCTCCGCTTTGGTTGTCCCCGTTGCTGTCCTTCTGGTTGCTGCTGCTGCTCTTGTTATCTCTTCTGCCATGATCTTTGCTGCCACTATCTCTGCTGCTATTTTGCTTGCCACTAAAAGCAGGATCGCCTCAGTCAGATTTTTCATCTTGGTTCGGGCTGGCTGCTGGCCAAACTGGACAGGCTCTGGCTGCTGGACATGCTGCCAGGAATGCCTCATTGGCTTTGGCTGAGTTGGTCATTAGGTTGATTGCAAGGTTTGCTGCTTAGCTGGCTGCTGGATCAACCTTGGCTGGGCTGGTGGGCAGCTGCATTAGCCGCAGGGAGAGCAGAAGGCACCTTTGACCTGTTTGCCCCGCTCACATCCTTCCAGCCCCTGATGTTCCTGCCCATTCATTCACTCTCCCTGCTTCAGGGTCTCTGCCTTCTTCAGAGCTCATTACTGCGCTCAGTACTGAGGTGCCGGCGGTCCCCGCACTATGACCTTAATCTTGTGCCTGCCACTGCTCCTGCCAGTCTCCTTAGCCCCTCTGACAGGAGAAAAGCGAGGTCGCCAAATTTCCATGGGCTAATCTTCCTAATGTAAGATAAATTCCAAGGAGTCTCCTCAGACTTCTGCAAAGAATCACATGTTGGATTTTTTCCAATAGTAAAAGTCCATCATGTGAACATACCCGATTTATGGTGATTCTGACAGATCCCAGCTGTCATGCTGCAGCTTGTTCTTTTGAAGCAATCCTCTGCCATCAGATGTGCATCGTATGAAACCTGCCAAGGTATAAAACTCACTTTGTTGCCCATAGCAACCAATCAGAGCGGCTCTTTAATTTTTCCAGTGCACTATATGAAATGAAAGGGGCACTCTGATTGCTGTTGGCAACAAAGTGAGTTTTAGACCTAGACCGTTTTTATACTTGGGCTACATGTTGCAATAGATTGGTGAATGGCAGACTCCATTGAACTGGCCCACATGGGAAACCCTTGTTGGGCCACAGAACGTGGCATGCTGGGAGATTCTTTTAATCTGCATATACATCCTTGGGAAAGGCAGAGAGAGAGGCCAAAAGCAAGAGGCAGAGTATAAAGGGCATGAACAGGAGTAGGACCCCAGAGTAAATTTCACTGGTGGGCCCCAAGAATCATCTCCACTGGTGGGCCCCAAGAATCATCTCCACTGGTGGGCCCCAAGAATCATCTTCACTGGTGGACCCAAAGAATCATCTCCACTGGTGGACCCAAAGAATCATCTCCACTGGTGGGCCCCAAGAATCATCTCCACTGGTGGGCCCCAAGAATCATCTCCACTGGTGGGCCCCAAGAATCAGTTCCACTGGTGGACCAGAAGAATCAGCTCCACTGGTGGGCTCCTAGAATCAGCTCCACTGGTGGGCTCCTAGAATCAGCTCCACTAGTGGGGCCCAAGTATCAATTCTACTGGTGGGCCCCCAGAATCAACTCCACTATTGGCCTCTGGACACCCTAGTCCGACACTGGACACATGTACACTCACTGAGGTCTTAGGCATGAGCCATACTGGGGTGTGTGCTTCATTTAATGCATCTGTTCTTTCTGTTTAGATGTCTCCGCTTCACCCACTGTCATCAGAAGGGGGGTTCACATACTTTAGGCCATATAATGTATATCTTTATATCATTGAGTTTTTCTGATGCGCACTCGGTACATTTTCCAACATCACCTTCTAGAGTCCATTACAAATTCCTTGCACTTTCCACCTCTATGTGTGTAGAGTGGATGAGGTCTAGTCTGGATATGGCTTCTACTGGTTGCACCATCGATAAAGCATTGACAGTCTGCAGAACATTACTGACCCTGGAATGAGGCTGAGTGTGCTCTGTACGTGCAGCACACAATGCTCTGCACCAGGAAACCAAGATAAGAAAATGATCAGTGTGGGACACAATGGAAGGGCAGGTGGGGCAGGTACTGTGCATTGTAACATGGGAGGGGCAGAGGGAATATTTACCTTCACATGTAGGTTATAGGCAGCTGTCCGTCAGCAGAGAAACAGGTCTGACCATGTAACCAAGCCATCCACAATATGGGGTCAAGGGTGGTGACAATGCTAGTCCCTGACTGAATAGCTACATAGTCTGGTGCAGTCCTGGTCCCTGACTGAATAGCTACATAGTCTGGTGCGGTCCCGGTCCCTGACTGAATAGCTACATAATCTGGTGCGGTCCTGGTCCCCGACTGAATAGCTGCATAGTCTGGTGCGGTCCTGGTCCCCGACTGACTAGCTGCATAGTCTGGTGCGGTCCTGGTCCCCGACTGTATAGCTGCATAGTCTGGTGCGGTCCTGGTCCCTGACTGAATAGCTGCATAGTCTGGTGCGGTCCTGGTCCCTGACTGAATAGCTGCATAGTCTGGTGCGGTCCTGGTCCCCGACTGAATAGCTACATAGTCTGGGGCGGTCCTGGTCCCTGACTGAATAGCTGCATTGTCTGGTGCGGTCCTGGTCCCTGACTGAATAGCTGCATAGTCTGGTGCGGTCCTGGTCCCTGACTGAATAGCTGCATAGTCTGGTGCGGTCCTGGTCCCTGACTGAATAGCTGCATAGTCTGGTGCAGTCCTGGTCCCTGATTGAATAGCTACATAGTCTTTTCAATCAACCCTAAATATTTTTTGAGGTTTCCCAATGCCTGAAATATTTTCATTAGAAAGAGATCTTATCCTGCAAAAAAAAAAAAAGTATGTTGATGGAGAAATTAAAAAGGAATGGGTTTTGGAAGGAGGGGACAAAATAAACAAATTACCAAAAATATTATAAAGAACCCCTAAAAGTTTTCCTACAATAGATGTTACCTCTCTCCTCCGTAACTACCTGGAGAAAACTTAGAATCCTTTCTGAAGATGGGAAACAGTCTGCAGGATCTCCTCCTCTGTGTGTGCAGTGTATGGGAGACATCATAGCAGCTACTCTCCTATAGAGATATATGGGGCAGGATTTCCTTCTGTGTGTGTGTGCAGTGGATGGGAAATATCATAGCAGCGAATCTACTATACAGATATAAAGGGGCAGGATCTCCTGTGGGTAGTGTATGGGAGACATTATAGCAACTACTCTCCTATAGAGATATAGGGAGCAGGATCTCCTCCTGTGTGTGCAGTGTATGGGACACATCACAGCAGCTAGTCTCCTATAGAGATATAGGGGGCAGGATCACCTCTTCTGTGTGTGCAGTGTATGGGACACATTATAGCAGCTAATATACTATACAGATATAGGGAGCAGGATCTCCTCTTCTGTGCGTGCAGTGTAAGGGAGACATCATAGCAGCTGTAGCGATATAGGGAGCAGGATCTCCTCCTCTGTGTGTGGGAGACATCATAGCAGCTCATCTCCACCCACTCGCTCAGAGACAGCTGAGAATTAGAGAGAGAGCCTGCAGAGGTGAAAACTTATGAAACCTGCCAGTTTTAATACTAAAGCCTAAAGTGGATATAGCAGAAAAATTTAATAAACTGTAAGTGCTTATTTTATAATTCTTACACCTTTTGACTAAACTCCTGGCTATGGTGCCATATAATGAATGAAAAACTGTCCCAACTATTTTCCAAATTTATTCTAAGTGAAGGTACCGCTGGTCTTCAGATTCCTTACAGCGCCACCACAGGGGAGGCTAAGCACTTGCACAGTGCTTGTTATATCAATGAGTTGCCTGTATAATGCAGTGCAGAACAGGTCCTTCAGATGGGGATATTCCTTGAAACCGCTTCCCTCTCTGGCCAATCTTTGAGGACCCCGAACAGAGGACCCTCCTCTTTTTACTCAGAAGTAACAGTTTTTCTACAGTATACTAGTCATTCCTGTTAAACATTTACCTATTAGAGTCAACAGGTCAATGTGTAATGCTTGGACCCGGTAGACCACCAGGTTCAGAGCTCTTCTTTGTCGTAGATCCTCACTCCAATTCTGATGGTCCATGATGGACAATGACTTTAAATCCAAGCCCCACCACCATCACCCAACACTCTTTAAGTGCAGGTAATATTCAGGTTACTGCAGTCCATACCCCAATGTCCAGGAAAGGGTTAACCGTGCAGCGTTCTCCTTTCCTCCTACCATGGCTTCCTTTCTATAACTAACTCAATCTCTAACCAAAAAGTAAATTTTAAATCCAATATGATGGCCTCATTAATGATTAATAAGTCCAGAGATAAGGAAGTGCACACAGAAAAGCTGCTACTTCACATAGTTCAGATAACAAGTGAAGGAAAGGGAGAGGAGACCCAAAGTAGAGAAGTTCGAGAAGAGACTATCAATGCGGAAAAAGACACCTTAAGTTAAAGTGGAAATTTTAATAGGACAACCTAAAGATTCAGTATGAGCCTGTCTCAATGGATATCCTCCCTCCTTCATCTTCAGAGACCAACATCTTCTCACCTCCATCTTCTCAATGAAAGTCAACCTCTCCAGACTTGGCAACTCTCGAGCCAACTGGAGCTTACCGGAGCTCGAAACGTTGAATCTGATGGACTGAACAATCTATTCCAGGAAAAGATTACAAACCTTGGAGGAAAGGAAAACATCCTACTGGTGGGGGAGGCTGGATACAGTCCGGAAGGTGATGGAGGCAGTAGTGGGATGTTAGAAGACTTGTCTTCTGCTCTCTTCCAGTTGCCCAACAGGGCTTACTTTTTTTAAACCAACAATAACCGAATGGACCGAACTGATGGACCCAACACCTCTCTGACTTGCAACACCTCAGAGTCTCCATCAAGATCAAGGATGCTGGAGTACCCCATCGTTCTGGCAGTGTTCCAGGTACGACTGATAATGGACTGTAAGAACTCCATTAAGGAGATCTTAAAGGATATCCGACTGAGGACGAGGGAATTTGGATCGGCCATTGTGGGAATGGTCTACTCAAGGGATACTTTCAATGATGAGACAAAGATGAAGTGCAAGGAACAGCTGAGTAACTTAATGGGTCAGGTTTTCAAGGACCAGTCATGGGGAGTCTGCTGCTATGACAGTTCTGAACCAAAGTCTATCCTGGAGGTAAAGCAGATCATCACTGAAACCATGGGAGTGACCAGAACAGGTAGATACATCAGGACTTCTATAGGTTCCACAACCTAGAATCTTGACTCTGTTATATGTATTTCTGACCACAGGGCAGGACAAGTCAAGACTTTCATGAAATAAGATTACAATTAGGTATATAAAATAGACAAAGATTAGTTATCCTGTACTGATTCTGGTTTACATCCTGTATTATCCTCCAGAGCTGCACTCACTATTCTGCTGGGGCAGTCACTGTGTACATACATTAGCAGAATAGCGAGTGCATCTCTGGAGTACAATACAGGATGTAACTCAGGATCAGTACAGGATAAGTAATGTATGTACACAGTGACTGCACCAGCAGAATAGTGAGCGCAGCTCTGGAGTATAATACAGGATCAGTACAGGATGAGTAATGTATGTACAGTGACTGCACCAGCTGAATAGTGAGTGCAGCTCTGGAGGATAATACAGGATGTAACTCAGGATCATACAGGATAAGTAATGTATGTACACAGTGACGCACCAGCAGAATAGTGAGCGCAGCTCTGGAGTTATAATACAGATCATACAGGATGAGTAATTATGTACAGTGACTGCCCCCAGCTGAATAGTGAGTGCAGCTCTGGAGGATAATACAGGATGTAACTCAGGATCAGTACAGGATAAGTAATGTATGTACAGTGACTGCACCAGCAGAATAGTGAGCGCAGCTCTGGAGTATAATACATGATGTAACTCAGGATCAGTACAGGATAATAATAATAATAATAATCTTTATATCGCGCCAACATATTCCACAGCACTTTACAAATGCGTAAGTAATGTATGTACAGTGACTGAACCAGCAGAATAGTGAGTGCAGCTCTGGAGGATAATACAGGATGTAACTCAGGATAAGTACAGGATAAGTAAATGAAAGTAAAGTGATTTGCACCAGCAGAATATGAGCAGCTCTGGAGTATAATACAGGATGTAACTCAGGATCAGTACAGGATAATAATGCATGTAAGTGACTGCACCAGCAGAATAGTGAGGGGCAGCTCTGGAGGATAATACAGGATTTAACTCAGGATCAGTACCAGGAAAGTAATGAAATGTACACAGTGACTGCACCAGCAAATAGTGAGCGCAGCTCTGGAGTATAATACAGGATGTAACTCCCAGGATCAGTAAAAGGATAAGTAATGTATGAACACAGAGACAGCACCAGCAGAATAGAGAGCTCAGCTCAGGAGTAAAATACAGGATGAAACACAGTATCAGTACGGGATAAGTAATGAATGTAAAGTGACTGCACCAGCAGAATAGTGAGTGCAGCTTTGCAGGATAATACAGGATGTAACTCAGGATCAGTACAGGATGTAATGAAATGTACACGGGTGACTGCACCAGCAAATAGTGAGTGCAGCTCTGGAGGATAATACAGGATTTAACTCGGGATCAGTACAGGATTAATTTATGAAATGTACATTGACTGCACCAGCAGAAAGGTGATGCAGCTGTGGAGGATAATACAGGATGTAACTCAGGATCAGTACAGGATAAGTAATGTATGTACAGTGACTGCACCAGCAAAATAGTGAGCGCAGCTCTGGAGGATAATACAGGATAAGTAATGTCATGTGCGTACACACTGACACAACTTTCTTTTTACAGTAATTCTATATGTGTGGAGGACATGGCAATCTGTCAGCTGTTTTATGCCTCCCGAACCACACACAGCAGGAAATGGATTATTTATGGAATGCAGCAACGTTTCAGGCAGAACGCCCATGGGGAGCTGGGGTCAGCATAAGTGACAGGGCTTTCCATATATGCAAACATAGGAGAGAGCAGTCCATTACTCTATGCCAATGGGGAGAAGCCGCCTATCAGACTCCTCTGCTCATGCCGGAGCGCTCCTACCTGTGCCTGTGTGTTTTCTTTGAAATTTTGTAGTGTGATAAGGAAGGGCAGCACGGTCAGTGTGATATTTTCCAGTGAAACCTATAGATGCAGGTCCTGAGTGTATGAGGTCACGTTTATATTCAGCCTGGGTGTAATCGCTCTACAAATAACCTACACAGCTGGCATGATTGCATCATGAATTCTTACTAATTACCTGGATTTTGATCTAATTAAGAGAATTTTTGGAAAAACAAACTGAAAAATTTCTTTCAAATTTGACCTATAAATTTTACAGACAAAATCTACAACCTATTTTTTATGTTTATGCAATAATTGAGAATTTGATCATTTTGAGCTTTCTTTTTTACAATATCTCACTTTTAGCAAAATTGTGTTAAATTGTGTTTTATTTGTCAATGAAATTCCCAATTATTGCGTAAACATAATACAAATTTTTATAATTTTAAGCTATTTTTAGAATATCTCAGTACTGGTTAAATTGAATTAAAATTTTGTAAATATATTAACAATTTTTAAAACAATCAAATATTTTAACCCAGTTTTACCAGAATTTAAGTATTGTTAAAAAAAATGGTCAAAATGATCAAATTCCCAATTATTGCATTAATATATTAATACAAATTTGAAGACGATACATTTTAACTCAATTGGACCAGAAGCGGCATATTGTGAAAAGGGTTCAAAATTATAAAATTTGAATTAATATATTTATGCATTAACTGGGAATTTGATCATTTTGACCATTTTTTGTTTTTTTGCAATATTTAAATTCTGGTAAAATTGGGCTGAAATATTTGATTGTCTTAAAAATTTTATTAATTTTTGCAAGAATTGGGAACTTGAAGATGATAAAACATTTGAACGCAATTTTACCAGAAGTAAAATATATTGTAAAAACGGTTCAAAATGATCACATTTCCAATCATATGATAAATATAGTAATATCAATTTAATCATTTTGAACGGATAAAATGATGATAAAATAGTCTTCAAATTCCCAATCACCGCAAAAATATATTCATACCATTTTTAAGACAATAAAGCATTTTAACCCAATTTTTCCAGAAGTGAAGTATTGTTTAAAAAAAATAAAAAAAAACGGTCAAAATTATCAAATTCCTAATTATTGCTTAAAGGGGATGTATCGCTTCATCAATTCGTGTGTTTCATTGTGCTCTCAGCTTCTCAGTTCTACAAATCCAGGGGCGTTTCTTCCCCTCACAACACAACTACTAAAGGCTGGTTTAACGAAGAGATTAGTGCATTGCTTCCCCTCCCAACTGGGTGTTTCTTAACAGTGAAGGGGGGGATGATGTCATCCCTCTTCAGTTATTACTAGCTCTAGCTCCCCCTCTCTGTCTGAGTCCACATGTCACTGTGTCTCTCCCTATACAGTCTTATTTTGTAAGAGCTGTATGTTTACATACCACAGGCTTGCATTCAGTCTAGGGAGTGTATGAACTCGGAGCACTAATCTCTTCTCCTCTCACAGCTGGAGGTTTGTTACAATTGAATCCAGTCTTCTATAAACTCCTCCAGAGCAGCACAGATCTCCGTTCAATGAATACACTCATTAGGGACCGACACACAAATCTGCTGTTATCTGATTGTAGAAGAAGTTGCAGTGCCTCTGTGTTTCTTCTGGCTGTGCAGAGTGAAATGCTCCCGGTCCCTTATTCTGAGTGAGAGAGGCAGCCTAATGTTCCTTCTGTGTTTAGGCACCGAGGCACAATTCTGCTGTTTTCTGATTGTAAAAGCCCTGCAGTGTTAGTGTGTTTCGGTTGGCTGTGCAGAGTGAAATTTTCCCGGCCCCTTATTCTGAGAGAGAGGCAGGAATTCACGCTCCTGAGAATACGACCGGGGGCCAGACAGAATGTAAATTAGTAGAGCCGTCAGCCAATGAAAGGAGGTGGAATCCGACTGGCACTGGGGAACAGTGTGTACACAAAACGAAGATAAGGCAGACTGAAAAAAAGACAGCTTTGCAAATTACATCTAATTGCAAAGTTGCTTGTTTTCACTGCCCCCCTTATTCCGCAGACCATTTAATGAAATGATACAACCCCTTTCAATATATTAATACAAATTTGCTCATTTTAAGCCGTTTTTTACAATATCGGACTTCTGGTAAATTGAATTTAAAATGCTTTAATGCCTTTAAAATTTGGGACAGATCTCAGCAAAGTCTTGAGAAGTCTCCTATTTACATGTATTGGTCTGTGGCAGTGGGTGACCTCTTTATGTTGTCCTATCATTTTATTTCGATGAGGCACTGAAAGCCACCTTCTCCATTATAAGTTGTACCCGCCATCCTATAGTGAATTCTCCCGTCCTCGCGCCATACTCATTCCACCTCTCTCCCTTATCAGGTTGTCCTCCATGATTACACAGGCACAGTGTGTGACTTGATAACACGCAACTGCTGCCAAGCCATATTTATTTTAAGATTCCCTGGAGAAATACCAATGATTTGACCGTGTCAAGGGGTTGTCAGACTCCTAATGTGCTCCTGCCTCTACCACCTCCGGAGAAGAGGAACAGACTTAATCGGTCTTCTAATGTTGACAGGGAACCATAAGATATCCAGGATATGGTAACTATAGACTTTTATACTGCAGGAGGAAGAATTAGTAGGACCTTGGTTATGTACGCGGGACCAAGATGGCGGCAAATGTATTAGTCTATGACCTCATATTATACAGTAATACATTTTCCGCCATTTTGATCCCACATACATAACCAAGATTCTACTAATTCTTCTGCAGTATAAAAGTCTATTTACCATGTCTTAGAGTCTTAGATATCTACTGGTTCCCTGTCAACATTACTGTAGAAGAACCATAAGGTCTGTCCCTCTTCTTGAGAGGTGAGGGAGATGGGAGCAAAGTACGAGTCTTTCAATGTCTGGACATGGTCACATCATTGGATTTTAGGATGTGGCCTTCAGATAATCTATGACCTCATATTAGACAGTATTATACATCCTAAAATCAATCACTGGAAAAATACCAATGATGTGACTATGTCAAGACATTGAAAGACTCGTCCTTTGCTCCGGTCTCCCTCACCTCTCAAGAAGAGGGACAGACCTTATGGTTCTTCTAATGTTGACTGGGAACCATTAGATATCTAAGACATGGTAAATATAGACATTTATACTTCAGTTAGAAAAATTGTTAGGATCTCGGCTATGTACATACGTCCAAGATGGTGGCAAATGTATTATTCTATATTTTGAGGCCATAGATTCTCTGAGGGGCACATCCTAAAATCAGCCACTCGAAAAATACCAACTATGTGATTCTGACAAGGGACTGGCAGACTCGTACTTTGCTCTTGTCTCTACTACCTCTCAAGAAGAGGGACAGATGTAACGGTTCCTCTAATGTTAACTGGGAACCATAAGACATCCGGGATGTGGTAACTATAGACCTTTATACTTTGTGATGGAAGAATTGTTATGATCTCAACCATGTACAAGGGACCAAGATGGTGGCTACTGTCCAGAGACAAAATCAGGTGTGCTGGATACAGCTTCCTGACGTAGTCCGCAATGCAGGACACACCTCAGCCTGGTAACGGTGAAGGTAAAACCAGCAATTTTATTGAATATATAAATATAAAACACAGCGATATGATTCTAAATCAGTCCCTGGCAAAATACCAATGATGCGACCCTGACAAGGGATTGGACGAGTCGTAATGTTCTCCTCTGTCTACCATCTCTCAAGAAGAGGGACAGACTTATTGGTTTCCAATGTTGTCTAGGAAACATATTTAAGATATGATAAATACATTATACACATTTATCCTTTAGTTGGAAGAATTGGTTGGCTCTCGGCTGTGTATATAGGTCCGAGACGGTGGAAAATGTATTACTCTATATTATGAGGTCATAGACTTTCTTAGACACACCTCCTAGAAACAGTCTCTGGAAAAATACATGTCAGGGGTTTAGCAGACATGTACTTTGTTTCTGTCTCTACCACCTCTCAAGAAGAGAGACCAATATCTTACAGTTCCTAGTCAACATAAGGAGAACCATAAGACATCCAGGACATGGTAACTATAGACATTTAAACTTCAGATGAAAGAATTGGTAGGATCTCGGCTATGTACATGGGTCCAAGATGGAAGTGCCTGTCTATAATATGAAGTCATAGACTCTCATATGTGTTGATAGGGCTTATGTAATTGTTGTGTCGTGATTGTGCTCGCTGGCCACGGCCGGTACGATGTATACAATGGTTTTTAACGTAATACCTTGTATTCTTATTCACCAGTGTGAACTGGTCCTTTTCCTGTATGCTAATTGATTCCTGGTCAATACCCGTGGTCAGGAATCCTCCAGCACTCTCTTAGTTAACCGGTGTTCCTCTTTGATTGACAGTCTTGTTTCCCTATGTGGTCTTGTGTTTTTTTCTACCTATTGCCTCCGTTCTCTTTCTCTGTTCCCTATATATAGGATTAATTTGCCTTTCTGCCTTGCCTGCTATATGGTTTCTGTTCCCTATAGTTCACCTGTATTCTCATTTGACTTTCTGTGCTCTCTGACTTTGTACTGCACTGCCCATTTGTTACTGACCTGGCCTGCCTGACTTCTCATGTTTTTTCCGTGTTTGTTTGTCTTCGTCTGTGTTACGCTTACGCAGAGCAGTCATCAGTCTTCTGGTTGGGGCCGACCTGGTAAGGAGTCGGGTTCCCCAAAAGACAGGGACAGAGGTTGGGACCAGTGTCAGGGCCTCACTTGTCTGTGTCTCTGTGTGTGCCCTGACAGTCCCTTACAGGTGTGTTCCTGAAAGGCTAAAGCCCTTGGTGGTATGGTTGGGATTGTTTAGAAATTGAATTGAATGTTATAATGCCAAGGAAATAATACTACAGTATATACAGGGTGGGCTGATAATATAAGAAAACATGAGAGGAGCTACATTAACTGTTGCCAAGAGCCCTATTCCCCAGTAATCTGACCTTCTTCACTTTCAGAATTTTAACTTAAAAATTATTACTTGCCTTTTCTATAATTTCAATGCAATTTCTGTATTTGTTTCACAGATAGATACCAATCAATAGGAAATGAAAGAATTCAGCTGGAAAGATCATTCCAAGAACTGGTGAGCCAGTTGGGCGGCAAAGAGAGATTTCTCCTTCTCGGAAATATCTGTCCATTGACCTGCAACTCTGAAAAAACTTGGGTTTTCAAAGAGATTACTAAAGCCCTTTTTGATGATGACTACTGTATAATGGACACTCATGAAGAAGAGGAGAAAACAGTAACACCAGAGATGGGAAAGAAGTCAGCTAAAGAGTGTATCCAGCTCCCCAAGCCAAGATCCTTCCCTTACCCCCTTATCTTAGTGGTCTTTCGCTCAACGTTCCTCAAGGAGGAGGTCAACATGTGTCAGGTCAAAGAGATACTTGCTGACATCAAAACACGGGTCACGATGTGCTCTACCCAAGTGATCGGGGTGGTCTGTAGTGATAAGCCTCTGGAGAGAACCAAGGAGCAGAGGTACCAGACCCTGTTGCAGAAGATCTTACATCAGACGTTTAGTTGTCCAACCGGAGTCTGTACCTTTGTGCGAACAAACACCCAATCAGTGGAGGGGGTGAAGAGATGTGTGTGCAATGTCTTGAAAATGTCTTAAAAGATCTTTTCAAATGACCTTGACATCCAATAGACTGTGAAACCATTCTGCGAAGACTGCCTCTAGGTCTAGATAAAGGTGTAGTCTTCTCAAAGACTAAAATCTCCAACTCCTTTCCATCTTTGGTGGTCTTCATTCACACTGAAGTTGAGATGGCTCAGGTCAAAGAGATATTGAGAGTAGCAATGTTATCTCCTGAAACAATTGATTTTTTTTTGCAGCTATAAGACCATGATAGAGGATGAGAAGCCAGAGTATCAGACTTTTCGGAGGAACATCCTCTATCAGATGTTAACACATACTGTATATACTAAACTACTTTACTATATCTCTTCCTAAAGACCTCATTGATGAACAGGATGAGTGTAGTTCACCTAAACATTACACTGATGATGTCCTGGAGGGATACCATGATGAGTCTTGTTATCACATGAACACATAAGCCGACCACCTCTGTAGAAGGCAAATGGCATAAAGGAACACTCCGTGGAAGACAGATCCTGTGTTCTGCCTGGTGCGTGGTCTAAGGCGGTAAAATATGCCTCAATTCTGTCTTTGGTTCCCTTAGCAATGACTCTTCTTTGTAGAGTTCCCTGTCCAGCTTACATGTTTTAATGGCAGATATTTCTCATTTTAGCTACCATGCACCACAATAATACCAAATTTCCTTCTCTTCTGGCTACACAGCCTTGACTCTTCCATGAGCCCATCACTGCCAGGAGACTCATCCACAAACCAGAGGCAATAACTCCACAGGGTTCAGACTGTCCCATAGAGGAGCAGGGAAATTCCTGGTGGGTCCCTGGGTTTGGTGGAATACTGAGCATAGCAGGCCTGGGATTGCTTTTCAGGGACTAAGCTGCGCCCCAAGAATCAATTTCACTGGTGGGCCCAAAAAATCAGCTCCACTGGTGGGCCCAAAGAATCAACTCCACTGGTGGGGCCCAAGAATCAACTCCACTGGTGGGGCCCAAGAATCAACTCCACTGGTGGGGCCCAAGAATCAACTCCACTGGTGGGTCCAGAATGAACTCCACTGGTGAGCTCCAAGAATCAACTCCACTGGTGAGCTCCAAGAATCCACTCCACCAGTAGGCCCCCAAGAATGAACTTCACTGGTGGGCCCCAAGAATGAACTTCACTGGTGGGCCCCAAGAATGAACTTCACTGGTGGGCTCCAAGAATCCACTCCACCAGTGAGCCCCAAGAATCCACTCCACCGGTGAGCCCCAAGAATCCACTCCACCGGTGAGCCCCAAGAATCCACTCCACCGGTGGGCCCCAAGAATGAACTTCACCGGTGGGCCCCAAGAATGAACTTCACCGGTGGGCCCCAAGAATGAACTTCACCGGTGGGCCCCAAGAATGAACTTCACCGGTGGGCTCCAAGAATGTACTTCACCGGTGAGCCCCAAAAATCAACTTCACCGGTGGGCTCTAAGAATCAATGCCACTGGTGGGCACCAGGAATCAACTCCACTGGAAGGTACCAATAATCAACACCACTGGTGGACCCAGGGCACCCTTGTCAGGCATTGGATGTAAATAAGTGTTGACTGGTGGACTGATACTAAAGACCCTGTGCATCTTCCCTATGTGCTCTAGTTTTGGGCTTCCACTGCAGTTAATGCACAATCTTTGGGTTCTATGGTCAAGATTTGGTGCTGACTAATGTCATCATACATCTGTACGGGGGGTGGGGGGGTGGTGTATTGTTTTTCTGATTTCATAAATGATACATTTCTGGTTCCATGCAGCCACCACTAGGGGGAGTTCATTGTGTGTAGATGTATACAACTTGGAAGCTATCTGCCCATGGATTCATACATCTTGTTCTGATCTCATTTTGGAGCTGAAGGGGTCTGTGTGCATGGAGCTCCTCTTAGTAACCGGTTCTGACCGTGTCATGGCCGGGGCCCAATAACATAAGAGCTGAGGTTGAGCACATTGGCTTGATGCAACCTCAACACTGTTAAGTACAATATTTGCTTTAGCATTGCACAAGGAAGCAAACGCGTGATCAGCGCAGTCACTTCAATGTAAAGAGGGTGTGAAGTGGTGAAGAGAATGTTCACTGAAATGCTCAACCAAGGTAAACAACCCTGTCCTGAATCAGCCCCGTTTCACCTTCAGTCCATACAGAGCCTCAGAGACATAGATGATGAAAAACTTACTGCATCTTACTGTATAACTTTTCTCTCAGGATCTCCATTCATTTTAATATAGGTCACAGCAGAGGTGCATTGACATCCGTCTACTCCGGGGCCCCATACACAGTAGGGTTAGCAGAGGTGCAGTGACATCCGTCTGCTCTGGGGCACCATACACAGTAGGGTTAGCAGAGGTGCAGTGACATCCGTCTGCTCCGGGGCCCCATACACAGTAGGGTTAGCAGAGGTGCAGTGACATCCGTCTGCTCCGGGGCCCCATACACAGTAGGGTTAGCAGAGGTGCAGTGACATCCGTCTGCTCTGTGGCTCCATACACAGTAGGGTTAGCAGAGGTGCAGTGACATCCGTCTGCTCCAGGGCCCCATACACAGTAGGGTTAGCAGAGGTGCACTGACATCCGGCTGCTCCGGGCCCCATACACAGTAGGGTTAGCAGAGGTGCACTGACATCCGGCTGCTCCGGGGCCCCATACACAGTAGGGTTAGCAGAGGTGCAGTGACATCCGTCTGCTCCGGGGCCCCATACGCAGTAGGGTTAGCAGAGGTGCAGTGACATCTGTGCTCCAGGCCCCATACACAGTAGGGTTAGCAGAGGTGCAGTGACATCCGTCTGCTCTGGGGCACCATACACAGTAGGGTTAGCAGAGGTGCAGTGACATCCGTCTGCTCTGGGGCCCCATACACAGTAGGGTTAGCAGAGGTGCAGTGACATCCGTCAGCTCTGGGGCATCTTACCCAGTTGGGTTAGCAGAGGTGCTGTGACATCCGTCTGCCCCGGGGCCCCATACACAGTAGGGTTAGCAGAGGTGCAGTGACATCCGTCTGCTCCGGGGCCCCATACACAGTAGGGTTAGCAGAGGTGCAGTGACATCTGTCTGCCCCGGGGCCCCATACACAGTAGGGTTAGCAGAGGTGCGTTGACATCTGTCTGCCCCGGGCCCCATACACAGTATGGGTTAGGCCAGAGGTGCGGTGACATCCGTCGGCCCCGGGCCCCATACACAGTAGGGTTAGCAGAGGTGCAGTGACAGCCTTCTGCTCCGGGCCCCATACACAGTAGGGTAAGCAGAGGTGCAGTGGGATCTGTCTGCTCGGGGGCCCCATCCACAGTAGGGTTAGCAGAGGTGCAGTGACATACGTCTGCTCTGGGGCCCCATACACAGTAGGGTTAGCAGAGGTGCAGTGACATCCGTCTGCTCCGGGCCCCATACACAGTAGGGTTAGCAGAGGTGCAGTGACATCCGTCTGCTCCGGGGCCCCATGCACAGTAGGGTTAGCAGAGGTGCAGTGACATCCCGGGTCGCCGGGCCCCAGACGCAGTAGGGTTTGCAGAGGTGCAGTGACGTCTGTCTGCTCCAGGGCCCCATACACAGTAGAGTTAGCAGAGGTGCAGTGACATCCGTCTGCACCGGGGCCCCATACGCAGCTGGGTTAGCAGAGGTGCAGTGACATCCGTCTGCTCCGGGTCCCATACACAGTAGGGTTAGCAGAGGTGCAGTGACATCCGTCTGCTCTGGGGCCCCATACACAGTAGGGTTAGCAGAGGTGCAGTGACATCCGTCTGCTCCAGGGCCCCATACACAGTAGGGTTAGCAGAGGTGCAGTGACATCCGTCTGCTCCAGGGCCCCATACGCAGTAGGGTTAGCAGAGGTGCAGTGACATCCGTCTGCTCCGGGCCCCATACACAGTAGGGTTAGCAGAGGTGCAGTGACATCCGTCTGCTCCGGGGCCCCATACACAGTAGGGTTAGCAGAGGTGCAGTGACATCCGTCTGCTCTGGGGGCCCCATACACAGTAGGGTTAGCAGAGGTGCAGTGACATCCGTCTGCTCCGGGCCCCATACACAGTAGTGGTTAGCAGAGGTGCAGTAACATCCCGTCTGCTCCGGGGCCCCATACACAGTAGGGTTAGCAGAGGTGCAATGACATCAATCTGCTCCGGGGCCCCATACACAGTAGGATTAGCAGAGGTGCATCCGTCTGCTCTGGGGCCCCATACCCAGTAGGGTTAGCAGAGGTGCAGTGACATCCGTCTGCTCTAGGGCCCCATACACAGTAGGGTTAGCAGAGGTGCGGTGACATCATTCTGCTCCGGGGCCCCATACACAGTAGGGTTAGCAGAGGTGCAGTGACCTCCGTCTGCTCTGGGGCCCCATACACAGTAGGGTTAGCAGAGGTGCAGTGACATCCGTCTGCTCCGGGGCCCCATACACAGTAGGGTTAGCAGAGGTGCGGTGATATCCATCTGCTGCGGGGCAGCGCACCGCACAGGACTTCTTTCATGAACTACAGGCAGCTAATGCCAAAAGTAGTCATAATAATGTGACTCGACTGTGTATGTGCGGCTGAAAAACTTTGAAAATCACTTCTAAAGCAAAATAAAAATTCCACCTGTTGTTACTATAGATGAGTCCAACGATGATCTATTGCTCTCTGAGAGATTGTCCCCAGAATCCACTGCATTCTGCTCTTTGGGAGTCCTGAGTGCAGCCAAACACAGCGCTCCCCTGTACTGGGAACTCCCCTAG
>JAODAL010030415.1:0-50002 GCA_025379985.1 Phyllomedusa bahiana
GTGTTGGGGATTACAAAAAGGGGTCAGGGACAGGAGTAGAATGCAGCACCTGGGGTTGAACACTCGCTCAGCAGTAAGTTTGGGGGTTTATTAACTAAGGAGTACAGAGGAAGGGGTAAATACAACCACCTGGGGATGAACACTTAACATGAGTGTGTGATTATAAGGAGTACAAGGACAAGTAAAAAGCAGCACCCGGGGGGAACACTTTATCGAGGAGTTTGTGTGATTACTAAAAAGCACAAGGCGGAGTAAATGACACAAATGGGGGATGAACCTCGATCAGCCCGGGTATGTGTGATTACTAAAGGGGTACAGAGGCAGGAGAAAATGGACAGCACCCCAGGTTGAACACTTCCTCAGCAGTGAGTTGTTGGGGTTACAAGGGTCAGGAAGGATAGAATGACGCACCTGGGTTTAACACTCATCAGCATGAGTGTGTTTATTTTAAGGATACAGAGGACGGGGAGTAGAATGATGCACCTGGAGTTGAACATTCGCTAAAATTTAGTGTGTGTGATTACTAAGGGTACAAGGATGGGGGTAGAAGACAGCACCGGGGGTTTGGGCCTGGCTCAAGTAGTTGTGTGATTACTAAGGGGTACAGGACAGGCTAGAATAAAGCACCTGGGGGTTTAACCCCCGCTCAGAGTGAGGTGTGTGTTACTAAGGGTACAGGGATGGGGGTAGAAGACACACCCGGGGGTTGAACACTCGCTCAGCAGCGGTGTGTGTGATTATAATCAGGAAAAAGACTGACTAGGGTGCCTGAGAAAGAGGTGATGTCGGCATGTGCCCGGGGGAAACGAGGGCTTCCCCCACTGGTCGTTCCCCTGAACAAGCGTACACTATAGTCACTAAGGGAGCAGCTAAAACATGAATAATGATGAATGGTGAAAATGTTTATGATTTAATTTGCAAGCTTCCCACATCAGTTTTACTTTGTGACAAAATCCCTTTAAGCTCTTTGCAAAGTTACTTTATTCTTCATGCATTGGAGCACTAAATGGATCGAATCCATCCTCGTATGTAGAGCTGAGCTCATGCAGATCTAAATGTCATCTCAAAACACCTCCACCCGCAGGGATAAATGGTAAGTGGGGTTTAAAAAACCATTACAATATGCTTTATAGCGCTATATTTGTAATTCCTACATCCCCCAAATGCCGGCTAATGAACAGCCCTAAGCCCTCGCTCTCATCCTGTCAAGGACCGGCCTCGCTGGAAATGCAAGCCAGCAATTAAAAAAAAAAAAAAAAAAAGTGAGATACTTTGGATAAGACCATAAAGTCAATAGCCATAGTGTCAGCACTCGGAGAGCAGGCGACTGCAGCAGATGGAGAATGATTGGTTTTTGTATACCTGAAAAACCCAGAAAAACAGACGGGCAAAAAATAAAATTTGTACCCCCGCTTTGCCAGTTCGTACTTTCCCCTTTGGCTGCAAGATAGCTTTTTCCCCATCAACGTTTTTGGGGCTTGGTGGGGCCGGGGGGATGGTACAGAGCGCGCTCACCTAAAGAATGGACGGATCTCTGTTTGTATAGAGCGCAGCCTGCTGAGATGAAGCGCAAGATTTTTATAGCTTTTTCCCCCTTTGGGGGGATATCTATTAGGTTTGTATTTTTTTTACTAGCGCCTCCACTATCATTTTTTTCCCCTTAAAGTTTCCCGTCACAAATCCCAAAATTAAATTTTTACTTGACCGAATTTAAAAGAACCACGCACGGCATTCGAAGAGACGTTGGTCAAGTCACACTTTAGTTATATACAGTATTTCACAAAAGTAAGTACACCCTTCACATTTTTTGTAAATATTGTATTGTATCTTTTCATGGAAAAAGAAATGGGGCCTGGGTACAATGTAAAGTAGTCAGTGTACAAGTTGTATAAGGGCATGTTCACATGACGGATTTGGCCGCGGGTTCCGACGCGGTTTCCGCGGCCAATTCGCGCCTAGTTTATTAACATGGTTTCCTATTGGAAACCGAGTTAATATTCACACACCGCGGGTTTGGCCGTGGCTTTGGGGCCGCGGCCTTGCCGCGCGGGTTTGAGAACTCTCCAGTCAATTCTTGACAGGGAGTCCTCAGCCGCGCGGTGTCGCCGCGGGCGCCGCTGCAGCTGGTGCGTGGCTGGGCCGCGGCTGGCGGCGCGGTTTGCGCCCTGCCTACTAATTTGCATGGGGGTAACCCTCGCCGCAAGCCGCACCCCAAACCAACCCCCACTTGCGCCGCGACTACGCCCAGCGCCCGAGGTTAGAGCGAGATTTGGCCACGGGAACAGCGGCGAAAGCCGCGGCCAAATCCGTCATGTGAACATAGCCTAAGGGTATGTTCACACAGCGTGTTCTGTCCGAGTGTACATAATTTGATAGATGCGTGGTTGCAGGGCTGGGACAAGGTATTCTGGTGCCCTAGGCAAATAAGGCACAAAGTGCCCCCGCAAATGGAAAATTCACTCCATGCATCCATGCGCCCCCTTTTCTGCCTGGGATGAAGTGGCGCCTACCCTAGCCTACCCATCGTCCCGGCCCTGCATGGTTGGATCCGTCTTTCGGACCCAAACACGCATCTAACAATATGCAGTTTGAGCTACACTGCTTTCAATGTAAGACACACATCGGTGTTCAGACGAGTGATCGCCGATGAGTGTTTACTTGCGTCTTTCGGATCCGTTAAAAGAATGTACATGTCAATTTAGGGCAAGAGCCCTATTTAAAACTGTAAGGTGCGATCCTGCTGCAGCCAAAACGCATCCAAACATGCAGCTGCGTGTTGGATATGACTGCTTGAGGTTTGTAAATAGCAGTGTACAAGGCTACAGAGCTCTAAGGCTTAAAACTTGTCATTTGCTTAGGTAAACAAAGCTTCTGTGATAGAATTAAGACTAATCAGGGAGTGACTCATCATCGTCGAACTGTCTGACTGACGGCAGCTTGGAGCGATAAGAGAAAAGAGTGTAGGGAGAGGTGGATAGAGGTGGTCGTGACCAGAGAAGCTTGTGTACTCTAAAGGCCCTCGTTACAAAAGGGTTAATTCAACGAAATTTAAAAACGATTTCCGATGTAAATACGTTCTGGAAATCAGTTGGGGAAAATCGTTGAAATAAGTGCACTAAGTGGGCAAAGTATTGTAACTGATTTCCCGCGGATTCCCATCTCCATTCATTTTAGGTGTGAATCCGCCCTAAATAATTAACTTGGGAAATTTTTTTTCCCTCCGGGTTGCCGTCGTCAATCCGCGGCGGGAATCCGGAAAGGAATTTTTTCGTCGTGTGAACGAGAGCCGTATTTTTAAAATTTAAATCAATAGAAAAAAAGGCTGTGACTTATTTCGACGGGGTTTGCCGACGATTGACGATCGTCAACCGTCGGCAAAAACCGGCAAATAACCGGTGAAGAGGCCTAAGAGGGGTAAAATCTTCTTTTTTCTTTTGAACAAAGCAACAAACAAGAATGTTTTGGTAAAACTCCCCTTATTTTATGGTTAAAAAGCTAAATTTTGGGGAAAACCCCCTTTTCATTCTTAGGGAAACAAAATTCTGTAAAAGAAATAAGACTTCCGGAGTGACTCACCCCAGGTTGGGCTGACGGGCAGGTTGACAAGAGAAAAGAGGGGGAGGGAAAGGTGGGCGGTAACCAAGAAACTTTGTACCTAGAGAGTAAATTTTTATCTTGAACAAAAGCAAAATAAAACGCAATGATTTTTTTTAAAAATCTCCTTTACCCTTTCCCCAATGTTAAAAGCTAATCATTTTGGGGAGAAAAATTTTTTTGTTATTTAAATTGGAACAAAACTTCTTAATGAGTAAACTCTGGGGGAGTGATTTCCACGGGGGACTGACTGACAGGTTTGACAATGGAAAAAAAGAAAAAGAACAGAGAAGGTCGGAAACCCCAGAGAAAATTTGGTACAAGCCCTGATAACTTTTTTTATTCCTGAACAAAGCAAAATAAAGACAAAATGTATTTGGGGAAAATTTCTTTACCTTCCCCCACAGTTAAAAGCTAATAAAGGGTGGAAAAAAATTTAAAAATTTTTTATTAACTTTGGGAAACAAGTTCTTAAAAGAGATAAGACCTTTGGGGGTGACTCACCACGGCGACTGACGGGGCCCTTTGAGCAATGAGAAAAAAGAAAAAAGAGGTGGTCGGAACCAGAGAAAATTGTGTACACTAGCATAATAAAAACTTCTTTATTCCTGAACAAAGCAAAAAAAGGGCAAAAAGTATTTGGTAAAGTCTTCATTTCCTTTCCCTACATTTAAAAGCTAATTTGTGGGAAAAACTTTTTTAAAAATGTCATTAACTTTGGTAAACAAATTCTTAATAGAATAAGACCCGCGGGGGTGGCCACCCGGTCGGACTGACTGATGGCAGCTTGAAGCAATGAGAGAGAAATAAGAGAGAGCAGGAAGAGGTGGTCGGTAACCAGAGAAACTTATGTACAGTAGCAGTAGATAACATCTTCTTTATCTCATGAACAAAGCAAAATAAAGACAGCAATGTATTTTGTAATAATCTTCCTTTACCTTTCCCCACTTTTTAAAAGTTTTAAACATTTTTGGTGAGAAACTTTCCCTTTAAAACTGTTTTTAAAAAAAAGGGGTTTCCCCCTGCGGGCCCCGGGGGGTGCAGGGACACCCCAACGCAGCAGCAAACCCCCTGCTGCGGGCCCCGGGGCCGCAGCCCGGGCACTCAGGGGCCCCGGAACCAAAACCCCCGGGACGTCTGGGGCCCCACTTAAACCCCCCCACTTCCTGGGCCCCTCCTGGGGGGCGCCCCCCCCCTGCTGCCGGCCGGTTTTCAAAAGCGCGCCCTCTAGGAAATGCCGCGGGGCAAATGCCCGGGGGTTTTTAAAAGGGGCGTTTCAAAAGGGGGTTTTGGGTTTTCACCGGGGACGGGCCCTGTTTAAGCCTGCCTCTTTTTCCCCCCCCTTTTCCGAATCGATAGTGCCCTTTTTGCCCGGGGAGGAAAGGGGTTCCAAAGTGTTCCCTTTTTCCTTTACTGTGTTCCGTACCCTTTTGCCTCCTCCCTTGACCACGAACCTTGCCGCCTGTCCTGACCTTTTGCCTGTCCCCGAACGACCGAGCCGCTTCACATTTTGTACCGCGGCCCAACCCCGGGTGCCACGCAAGCAAGTACGTCAGGGGGAGCAAAAACCCGGTAGTAATCCCGGGCCCCAGCAAGTCCATTCCCGCCTTTTCGGGGGCTATGGTGAAAACCCGGGCCTATTAGACTTTCCCCTCCCCGGCGTGGGTTTTTACCAATTTGCTTGGGTGGTCCAAAAAGGATCCACTACCCCATCCGAAAAAAGTTCGATTTTGGCCATGGATCCCGCCAAGGGCCTCTACCCCCGCATCTCCCACCTTTACTACCACCGTGGTTTAGCAATTTTAAAACAGATCGCGCAGCAAGGCAAAGCTGAACCAAAATTTACTACTCTGAGGGGAGGGAGCTCTGGGCCCGTCCAATTCCGGGAAACTCGTTCCGAGTGTCGGCCTTCCCGGGTTCCGGGCGGGCTGGGGGGCTTTTTTGGATGCTTTTGGGGACCAAGATCGTCCCCTCGGGGGTTTCCCCCAGACCAAAAACCCCTTGGGCCCTCTCCCCCGTCGTGGTGTTCTATTGCACTCCATCCCCTACCGGGGCTGAAACCCGTGGGGCCTACAAATAGGAGCCCCTTTCAAAAGGGAAAGGAAACCAAGTTCTTCCCTGTTTTCCCCTTCTTCCCCGGCTGTTCTACTGGGCTTCCTTGGGTTTTCCCCTCACGCCCCCCTTTTCTGGGGTTGGAAAACGGGGGAAATTTTCGCTGGGGCCCGGGAAATGCCATCTCCCTTGTCTTTCGCAACCCCCCCCGGGTGCCCCCAGTCCCCACAGTTTCCTTTTCCCAAGCCACTAAACCTGGTTTTCCGCCCAAACCCTTTTCAGGGCTTTCCCCAAAATTTTTTTCCCCGAAGCGGGCCCGAGACACTTCCTCCCCATTGGGCCCCTAAAGATTGCCCCATAAAACCCCCTACCGGGGCCCATCCTCCCCGGGGAGGGGCTACCCGCTCTGTACCCGAAATTTGGGCGTTTTCGCCTACGTAGAAGGAAAAAAACTACGAAAGGGTTTTCCCTCCGCAAATTCTACTTTTCCGGGGGTGCCGGATTTTTCTTTTGGAAAGAAAAATGGATCCCTGAGACCCTGCATTGACTACCCCTGGGCTAAAAAAATCACCCAACAAGAACCGGGGACCCCTGCCTTTAATTTACGGGAAATCTTTGACCGGGCTCTGGGGGGCCCAAGGTTTTTTCCCAAAATTTGGCCTTCGGGGGGATAAAAATTCCCCCCCCATCCGGATTTCCCGGGGGGGCGGTGGGAAAACGGCCTTCAATACTCTGTTTGGGGAACTTTTAGTATCGGGTAATGCCCTTCGGCTGATGCAACCCCCCCGTCTTCCGGAATTTGTCAAAGACATTTTCGAGACCCCCTATATGTCTGGGGTTTGTGGGCCACTTGGATGACATCCTGGGTTTTTCTCACCCATCTGGGGGTCCCCCCAGTTACATTTGAGCCAGGGCCTGAAAAACCCCGGGGCGGAACCATTCCCTTTCGCTAAAATGGAAAAAAAGGGCCCATTTCACCAGACCAGCCCCCCCGTTTCCCTTGGGTACATTATCTTTACGGGGCTGCGGATGGACCCCAAACCAAAAAATCTCCCGCCGCCCACAGGGCCCCCTTTGGCCTGCGGGGTTTTACAAAAATTTCCTGGGGTTTCGCAAATTACTACCCCCCAATTTATCCCGCACTTTTCAAAAGTTGGGAGGGACCAATTGTGGGCCCCTTTCTAAAAAACATGCCCAAACCCCAAAATTTGGCCTCCCCGGGGCCGAAGAAGCCTTTTCCCAAATTGAAGGCGCATTTCCCTCCGCAACCCTTTTTATCCCCGGGCCCCAAAACCGAGGAAACCCTTCTTTTGGAAGTGGACGGGCCCCTTCATAGGGGGTGGGGCGCTGCTCACCCAAAAAGGGGGCCCAAAAGGGCCAAAAACTGGGGCCCCCGGGGGTTCTTTTCCAACCTTTTTCCAAACCCCCAGAGAAGAAAATATACCATTTGGGGCTCGGGAACTTTTTTGCCTTTTTAAAAATGCCCTAGAAAATGGCGCCACCCCCGGGGGGTGCTCGCTTTTTCCCCGTGAATATCCCTTTACGACCACAAAAATCTCCTCTAACTCCAGGGCAGCACAAAGCGGGAATTTCCCGTCAAGCCCAATGGTCTCTGTTCTTTTTCCCGTTTCAAACTTTCATTTATCCCCTTTTCCCACCCGGCAGAAAAGAACCTTTAAGGCCAAAGCTCTTTTCCCTTTCCCCGTTTTAGTGGGGAAAAGAGGCCCGGCCCCCACAAAAATATTGCCCCCGGGCGTTTTGTTTTCGTGGGTCCCCCCTAACCTCCAAAGGGGTAAACCCCCGGGGAAAACGTAAAGTGCGCCCTGCCCCTCCGGTTGGGGGGTCTGAAAAAGGGGGCACTGTTCCCCATTGCCGGGCACCCTGGGGGTTTGAAAAGGGGTTTTTTCGTTGATTTCCCGGGTTTTACTGGTGGCCTGGTCTCGTTAAAAGATTAAAGGAGGGTTTGGGGGGGGGCCTGCACCACCTTTTTACCCCCAATAATTCCCCCTCGCCAAAGGGGCCTGCGGGGCTTTCCAACCTCTGCCTGTTTCCTAGCTGTCCTTGGGGCCATTTGCCATGGACTTCCCTAATGACTTACCCCGCCCTCTGAATAAACGGGCATTTGGGTGGTCACTGAAGTTTTTTTCCCAAAATGGCTCCCTTTTTTCCCTTTCCTGGGGCCCTTTTCCCTTTTTGCCCCTCGGCTCCCCAAAATTTTTTTTAAAAAATCTTCCGTCTGCAAGGGGGTCCCCTTTAAATATGGTCCCCGGGCCGGGGGGTCCATTGTCTCGAATTTTTTGGCAGGCCTCTGCTCGCTATGCCCAAATGGAACTGGAAATTCTCCTCTGCGTACCAACCCCCCAATCCAAAGGGCAAGTGGAGAGGGGGGAATCAGGGGCCCCCGGTACTTATCTCCGCCCCTTCAAATTTGCCAAGCAAGATGGTTTGGGCCAGTCTACCCACCTTGGGCTGAATTTTTGTTTTTAATTTCCCCGGAATTTTGATTCCGCTGGGGGATCCCCCTTCTCCAAAGTCCTTTTGGGCGGCTTTCCCCCCCCACCCCTTTTCCCCTGCCCTCTGCCCCCCCCTCCGATGTCCCCCGCTGTGGACGTCCCGGTCCGTGACCCTTCCCCCGGGCGGAGGGGGAAAGGCCAGTCCCTTTTCAGGGGCCCCGGCCGTTTTGGGAAACCCAAACGGGGGAAAAAAAAAAGACCCCCCCCTTTCCCTTTTTTGGGGGTAAGGGGGTGGGTGTCTGCCAAATTTATCCGTTTTAAAATACCACTAAAAGCTGGGGCCCCCCTTTTTTAGGTCCCCTTTAATCCTGGGGGCGCTTTTAAACCTGTGGGCCCACAAGCTCCGGCGCCCTCCGACCATGAAAATCCCAAAAAAAATCCCCATGGGCTCCCCATTTAAGCCGGTCACCCATAAACCGCTTTTTTCTCCGGGCCGTGGTTCCCCCGCTCCCGTTGCTGATTCCCCCAAAATTTTTGCCCTTCCCAAAAAGGTTTTTTCCACTAAGACGGTTCGGGGGAGACATTATTTTTGGGGGACTGGAAGGGGTTTTTTGGGGCGAGGAAAGGTCGTGGGGGCCCAGGAAAACACCTGGGCAGGGGTCTCTTGTCTAAATTTAAAGTGGGCCAGAAAGAGGGGGGGCCCAAAGGGGGGGGGGACTGTTACGGGTTTCCCCGCGGGCCCCCGGTTTGTCGCAGGGACACCCCCAACGCCGCCGCACCTCCCGCGGGGGGAATTTTAAAAGGGGCCCGTGCGCCGGGGGATTGGTTTTTTCACCCGGGGGCGGGCCCTATTTTAACCCTTTCCTCTTCCCCGCACCTTTGCCGAATCGATTTGTGCCCTTTTTGCCTGGAAGGAAGCGTTCCAAAAAATGTCTGTTTTCCCTTTTTGTGGACCGTACCTTCTGCCCCCGTCCCTTGACCCCGAACCCTTTCCCCGGGCCCGTCCAACCTTCTGGGCCCGTTTCCCCCACCCACGGCCTGCTTTTACAAATTTTTTTTCCGCGCAAAAACACCTCGGCTGCCACCGCAAGCAAGGCAAAGTCAGGGGTTTCGGAAACCCGGTTAAAAATCCGCCGCAGCAAGGTCCATTCCCGCTTTGCGGGGGGGATCTGGTTTAAAACCCGGGCCTACCTTTGATTTTCCCCCCCCCAGGCGTGGGGGTTAGTCCCTCGCTTGTGGTTTGGGCCCCGAGGGGTCCCTACCACATCCGTAACAAAAAAATTTTCATTAAAAAAAAGGTAAACCCCCGTTCTTTATAGAATTTTTAAAACCCAAAACAGGGAGTGATCATATGGCACCTTGGGGCAAAGAAAGTTTAAAAGTGTAGGGAAGGGTTTGGGCGGGAACCAAGAAGCCTTTTGTACTCTAAGAGGAAAATAAAAAATTTTTTATCCCTTTTAACAACGGGAAAATCAACCCAAAACAAAGTTAAATTTTGGGAATTTGTCTTAATTTACCTTTCCCTACATGTTAAAAGCTAATCATTGCATTGAGAAAACCCCTTTAAAACTTGTCATGAACTTAGCTAAACAAAGCTTCTGTAATAGAGATAAGACTCTGCAGGGAGTGACTCACCACGGTCGGACTGACTGATGGCAGCTTGAAGCAATGAGAAATAAGAGAGAGCAGAAAGAGATGGTCGGTAACCTAGAGAAACTTCTGTGCACTAGCAGTAGATAACATCTTCTTTATCTCCTGAACAAGGCAAAATAAAGACAGCAATGTATTTAGTAATTGTCTTCCTTTTCCTTTCCTTACATGTTAAAAAGCTAATCATTATGGTGAGAAAACACTTATTAACTTAGGTAAACAAAGCTTCTGTAATAGAGATAAGACTCTGCAAGGAGTGACTCACCATGGTCGGACTGACTGATGGCGGCTTGAAGCAATGAGATTTAAGAGAGAGCAGGAAGAGGTGGTCGGTAACCTAGAGAAACTTCTGTGCACTAGCAGTAGATAAAATCTTCTATAACTCCTGAACAAAGCAAAATAAAGACAGCAATGTATTTAGTAATAGTCTTCCTTTTCCTTTCCCTACATGTTAAAAGCTAATCATTGTGGTGAGGAAACCCCTGTAAACTACGACTTAATCCTCCCAACCAGTGGAATTACGGCGTGCCCCCATTACGGCTGCTGCACAGTATTGCGGCGTTACAGCTGTATGGCGGTGTCTCATTGAGCGCTGTTTATTTTAATGCAGTGTCCCTATAACACTGAGTGGCCCAGGAGAAATAATTTCAAGTACTTTACAACCGTTGACTGTCGCCAGACAAGGAATTTGTTTGACTGTAAATCAAGCGTTATCCGGGCAGAGCAGCATTAATTTGCGATTGCAGTAATCTTTTACATGCACTTCTATGAAAGTTTACTCAGTATTTGGAAATATGTGTCTCGGGAGCTATGTCTTGTGGAAGCAGATATGGCTGGTTTATAGGACATAAATCCTCAGCTCTCTGCCAGGCACTGACTGCACAAACCGTGTACATATGGCCCCTGCTGCGATCTATAGTCCATCACCTGCAGAGTTATGGAGACGCGCCGGAGTCAGTAGAAAAACTGGTGCAAGAACATGGAGCATGTGTCTACGGCGTATTGAGCATCTCCATCCATCACACTGTGGGCCTTATGTATGAAAACTGTCTAGCATATCACAAGGCATTATGGGAAACGACCTGGGAAGCTCACTGCGCCCTCTATTGGTCACTGATGAGGGGGCAAAACCCAGAAACGGTCGTATGTAGATGAGCGATATTGGCTTGACTAATATTCCATTTTGCTTCTCAAAGATTCAGTGAATCAGAAGTAAATTGAGGATTTGTTACAACCAATAGAGGGCGCAGTGAACTGTCTGGCAGTAAGACTGCCTTTGTTGCCCATAGCAACCAGAGCTCATAGCAGCCATTCAGGGCTCATAGCAGCCAATCAGAGCTCATAGCAACCAAGCAGAGCTCATACCAACCAATCAGAACCCATAGCAACCAATCAGAACCCATAGCAACAAATCAGAACCCATGCAACCAATCAGAGCGCATAGTAACCAATCAGAGCTCATAGCAACCAATCAGAGCCTATAGCAGCCAATCAGAGGACAGCATTCATTTTTCCAGAGCACTATAATAAATAAATGATGAACCCTGATTGATTGCTATGAGCTCTGATTGGTTGTTATGAACTCTGATTGGTTGCTATGAGCCCTGATTGGTTGCTAGGAGCTCTGATTGGTTGCTATGGGTTCTGATTGGTTGCTAGAAGCTCTGATTGGTTGCTATGGGCTCTGATTGGTTGCTATGGGTTCTGAATGGTTGCTATGGGTTCTGAATGGTTACTATGGGCAACAAAGATAGTCTTACACTTGTAGTCTTATACCCTGTATGTTTACGCCCAAGTTTTTCCCATGTGGACATAGGGCAAAATGGTGCAGCTATAATATTCATCCTTAACCCCTTAAAGGGAACCTGTCACGTTGAACTTCTGATCAGCCCCATGTTATAGAGCAGGAGGAGCTGAGCTTCTGTACTGGGAACTCCCATAGAACAGAATGGAGAGAACAGTGCTCCCCTGTACTGGGAACTCCCATAGATCAGAATGGATAGAACACAGTGCTCCCCTGTTCTGGGAACTCCCATTGAGGAGAATGGAGAAATACAGCACTACCCTGCACTGGGAACTCCCATAGAACAGAATGGAGAGGCACAGCGCCCCCCTGTACTGGAACTCCATAGAACAGAATGGGAGAAGACAGCGCTCCCCTGTACTGGGAACTCCCATAGAACAGAATGGAGAGAACACAGCGCTCCCCTGTACTGGGAACTCCTATAGAGGAGAATGGAGAACACAGCGCTCCCCTGTACTGGGACCTCCCATAGAACAGAATGGAGAGAACACATCGGTCCCCTGTACTGGGAACTCCCATAGAACAGAATGGAGAGAACAGTGCTCCCCTGTACTGGGAACTCCCATATATCAGAATGGAGAGAACACAGTGCTCCCCTGTTCTGGGAACTCCCATTGAGGATAATGGATTAATACAGCACTACCCTGCACTGGGAACTCCCATAGAACAGAATGGAGAGAGCACAGCGCCCCCCTGTACTTGGAACTCCCATAGAACAGAATGGGGAGAACACAGCGCTCCCCTGTACTGGGAACTCCCATAGTACAGAATGGAGAGAACACAGCGCTCCCCTGTACTGGGAACTCCTATAGAGGAGAATGGAGAACACAGTGCTCCCCTGTACTGGGAACTCCCATAGAACAGAATGGAGAGAACACCACGCTCCCCTGTTCTGGGAACTCCCATAGAACGAATGGGGGGAACACAGCCGCCCCCCTGTACAAACAAATAGAACAAAAAGAACAGATTGGATTGTAACAAATGGACGGGCCTTGCATTCAAAGGGGAAAATTTTCAGGGCCCTTTCCCTGGATCGGTGCGGGGCCAGAAGGGGGGGTGGCCCCTATAAGATTTTGCTGGGCCCTATTGATTGCCTTCAAAGTCTATGGTGGGAGCACCCCTTTAAGCCTCATATGCCTGAGCGTCAGTCCTGCACATACGGCACCTACTCCAGTGAGCTTTTGCCTTTTCCCATTGCTTTACCTTTTTTGTGGACAAATCCCTGCTACCTATGAATGACCATTTCGAGCTGTCAGGTACGTTCAGCGTCCACCATCTGTGCCCTTTTTATTGGATGCGTCTCGTGCTTTTTATTTCCAAGCTGTGTCAGTTCATATTAAACGCTGCCTGCGAGCTTTAAAAGGACAATTGTGGGTCTGTCTGTAAGTTTAGGATTGTGTAATAATTTCCCCTGGCGCCCACTAATCTTGTACCTCCTCATTTTACTTACCTTTACCTTTCATTATTCATGAAGGTCACCCACCCCTGCTTCTGCGATATCATAATGACCTCCCTGTTCATAGCAATAGATGAAGTATTAGAAATTCTTATAAGGTCTGGGAGGCGCGGGAGCAGACAAGATCTCTATTCTCACAAGAGGAAAGACCAGACGTAGTACCAGACGTAGTACAGCGATGGACGCAGAAATCCAATTCACACGTCTGGGTTAGAAAACCGAAGCTCAAGTACCCTGTATAAAAATAAGTTAGCCCGCAGCTTCATTTGCAACGTGCATAGACGCTGGTGCACACTGCAAAAAGGCAACCCTCAAACCCCAAATACAGCAGCACATGGCCAACACCAAAACTCATCCAGACATTGAGCTAGTGGAACATTTAGGGCATGTTCACATAGCGGTATGGGGCATTGGGTACTGTGAATGCGCCACTGGGATACGCTGTTGGTTTTAGGAAGTATGCGCTGTTCGCCTGCTGAGGCAACATGCGGTGCTTCTAAAGCACCAGGTGGGGGCAGCCCAAATCAGTCGCATTATCAGCGACTTCTCACTTCTCTCCCCTGGCGTACAATACGATCATATTGTACACCAGGGGAGACGGACGTAATTCATAGTTCTCTATGTGAGCTATGAATTACCGTAATTGCGGCGCGCATTTCGGCCGCCACAATTACGCCGTGTGAACATACCCTTAAAATGCAATTCTGCTCCGCTCCATACATGCACCAAATAAAGGCTTTTAGGGCGACATGTATGAACGGGGTTTCGCCAGTTTTCTGGTGTCAAAAGCTGTAGTAGACCTGTTATATAGATGTATGAACAGTTGCATTTCAAACTTTGGCACAATAAGCGCTGGCCCAACACTTTTTAATATGCCAAAGTTTAGGGCCGTTCTGGGGACGTTGCACCACATTCATAGAAGTAGACACCAAGGGCGACATGTCCCAACACGCCAACGCCAAACCCACTTTTTACGCCATATTCTTGTTGTAAATGAGATGTCGTACACCAAAACTAGGTGCATTATATGCCGGGCACGACACTTTGGAATGCACCTAAATATGGTGGACTGTGCGCCCCCGTCACGCAATGCGACTATTGAGGCGCCTTACATATGCTATGCGCCCCCGTTGGGCAATGAGCTCGATTAGGACCATACATATACTACCAATGATTGCTATGTTTGCCGACTGTGTTGAGCAATGCGCTTTTTTTGATACAATGCCCTTTTTTGATACGATGCCCCCTTTTTGATGCAATGCCCCCTTTCTTTGCTGCAAATGCCATTTTTTTATTACAATGCCCCTTTTTTTTGGTTGGCAATGCGCCTTCCCTTTTTTGATACGATGTGCCAAAATTTAAGGCGCATTACGTAATCTATTCAAGGTATACCTGATGCCAATTTTTAAAAAGTATTGGACTGTCAGGCGCACTTTTTCACTGACGATTTAATGCGCCTAAACCTGGCATAGATACGCAATTTTTCGACATGTCGCCCTAATGTGGGCGCAGACAGTTAGAATAGCCAGACTAGGTAAAGGTGGTGCCTGAGCAGACTTGTGGTATTGGCTTCTACAGCGCTGTATATATGACTGCAGAAGAACAGACAGGGTAAAGGTGGTGTGCGCCTGATTGTGGGTATTGCCTCTACACTGGCGTCTGTTGTATGACCTGCAGGAAGTACAGTCAGACCAGGGTTAAAGGTGGTGCCTGAGCCAGGACTTGTGGTATTGGCTTACACAGCGTCTGTATGTCTGGCCTGTGCAGAAGAAAGTCAGACCAGGTAAAGGTGGTGCCTCGGAGCAGATTGTGGTATTGGTTCTACTGCCCTGTATGTATGACTGCCGGCAGAACAGCCAGACCTGGGGTTAAAAAGTGGTGTCCTGAGCCAGACAGGACTTGTGGTATTAGTGGCTCTACCCTCGCCCTGTATGTATGAGCTGCCAGAAGAAACAGCAGACCAGGGTACAAGGTGGTGGCTTGAAGACCAGACTTTGTGTATTGGGCGCTCTACACTGCCCTGTATGTTATGACCTGCAGAGGAACAGCCAGGACAGGTGTACAGGTTGGGGCCGAGCCGATTGTGTTAATTGGCTCTTACCACTGCCCTGTATGTATGACATGCAGGAGAAACAGTCCCGGGTAAGGTGGTGCCTGAGCCGACTTGTGGTTTGGTCTTTACACTGCCCTGTAAGTGTGACCGCAGAAGAAACTGCCCGACCAGGGTCACGGTGGTGTCCTGAGCCAGACTTGTTGTATTGGCTTCTACACTGCAGTATGTATAACCTGCAGAAGAACAGCCAGACAGGGTAAAGGAGGTGCTGAGGCCCGGACTTGTGGTATTGGTCTACACTGCCCCTGTATGTAGGGACCTGCAGAAGAACAAGCCAGACCGGGGTAAAGGTGGTGCCTGAGCAGCTTGTGGTATTGGCTTACAATGGCCCAGTATGTTGATCTGCGAAGAACAGGACAGGGTAAAGGTGGTGCCTGAGCCAGACTTGTGGGTTTTGGCTCTACACTGGGCCCTCCCCCTTTTGTATGATTGTCCTGAAGAAGAACAGACCTGGGGTGTAAAAGGTGGTGCCGGAGCCAGACTTGTTGGTATTGGCTTACACTGCCTGTAAGTATGAACTGCAGAAGAAAACAGCCAGGGGTAAAGGTGGTGCCTGAGCCAGACTTGTGGTTATTGGCTCGACACTGCCCTGCTATGTATGACCTGCCGAAGACCAAGACCAGGTATATGTGGTGCCTTAGCCAGGACTTGTGGTATTGGCTCTACACTGCCCTGTATGTGTGACTGCAGACGAAGAACAGCCAGGGTAAAGGTGGTGCCTGAGTAGACTGTGGTAATGGCTCTACACTCGACTTGTATGCAGAGGGGGACGGGACGGGTAGGTCCAAGGTAGGCGGACCCGCTAGGGCGCCTACCTCTTGCCTAGCCCTAAGGGGCGCTGTCAGGGCCTGTTAATAGCGTAGATACCAAATGAGCGAACGGTCGCCGGGGCTCCAGCCGTGCCTGGCCTGATAGCGCCGGCCGCCCTCCTGCGACCGCTTTTGCGGAGCAAAGAGCAGAGGCTCCCCTGCCCACAAGGTAGTGTCGGACCCGCTCACCGGAGGATCGCGTGGCTCCTCCGGTAAGCCGCAGTGGCCGCACAAAGCGGGGCCGCCCGGGTCCTCATAGCGCCGGGCGACCCGCGCCGGGGGGGGGGGTGGGGGGGTGGGCCCCGTGGCCTCAGTGGGCAGCGTCGCGAATGAAGTGATGTATCGCGACGCAATGCTCTTAGGGTGCATAGCGCGTCATAGGCGTGTGCCGAGGAGCTGCGGAGGACTGAGCCGCGGTGGTACAGAAGAGGAGTGCGCGCCGGAAGATGTAAGGTGGTATTTAATGTTGTTATTTTTAAGTGCCTGGCTGTGGCCCCTCTATACGGCTGCCTGTGGCCCTATATACTGCCTGTGGCACCCTATATACTGCCTGTCTGTGGCCCCTATAATGCTGCCTGTGGCCCTATAAGCCTGCCTGTGGCCCCTATAATGCCTGTCTGTGCCCCTATATACTGCCTGTCTGTGGGCCCCTATAAGCCTGCTGTGGCCCCTCTAATGCCTGTCTGTGCCCTATTTACTGCTGTGGCCCTATATTGCTGCCTGTGGCCCCTATAATGCTCTGCCTGTGGCCCCTATAATTACGCTGTGGCCCCTATAATACTGCTGTGGCCCCTATACTGCCTTCCGGTGGCCCCTATATGCCTGCCTGTAGGCTCCTATATTACTGCCTGTGGCCATTATATACTGCCTGTGGCCCCTATAAATACCTGCCTGTGGCGCCTTACACGTGCTGTGGCCCTATAATGCTGCCTGTGTGCCCCCTATATATGCCTGTGGCCCATATTATGCCTGCTTGTGTGCCCCTATATACTGCCTGTGGCCCCTATAAAGCTGCAGTGGTCCCTTTACGCCTGTCTGTGGCCGCCCTACGACTGCCTGTGGCCCTACGCTGCCTGAGCCCTATATCGCCCGCCTGAGCCCCCATAATCCTGCCTGATGGGCCCCTAGTTATATACCTGCCTCGTGTGCCGCTTTATACACTGCCCAGAGGCCCTATAGGCTTATACACCTGCTGAGGGACCCTATATCTATATACCATCTGAGTGAACCAGGAATGGTCTTACTATACTGCCTTTAAGAGAGTGACCCTATAACTATATACCGGACCTGATGTGCCCCTCTATTTATATACTATGTCTAGGGGACATATACATTACCTGGCTGACCTGAGGGCATATCTATTACTGTCTTAACTGGAGGGGACATATTTACCTGGATTTTCTAAATGAGGGCGGCATATATAACCTATAAGTAAGGAGTTGGCTGGAAATGTGAGGATTCTAAGATACTTTGGGATGTCCAAATCTGCAGGAAGAGTATTGGCGGGAGCAATCGCATGAAGGTGTGAAACCGGAATGGAAGAAGAAAAGGGAAAAGAGTTCGCCGACGTGATCAGAATTGATGTCTCCGGTTTGAGTATAAAGTTAACTGCAGTGTAATCACTTATATGTCTGCAGAGGTTCCTTCATAAACTAGTATTACCACAACTGGTCACTGTATGGCGGGTGGTATAATGTGTATCAGAGCTGTGTACAGCTGGATAGACACATTTGGGGGTCGCGTTTCGGTCAGGTCTGTGCAGGATTATTTGATATAAAGTTTAGGGTCTTGGTTTTGTGGAGTGTTTATAGTAACAGTCATTTGTCCGGTAGATTTGCTCATGTCTAGGTCGGATTATTGCGTGATTGTTATTTGTTAATTGTAATTTCACTGTCAACGGAGGGGAGCGATTTGGTAAAAGCTGATTTGGCATTGTGCAGTGACTGCTGAGGAGAGGGACGGGCTCTATGTGGACTATGCAGAAAATGAGTGAAGTGGACGCCTAGCGGCAGGGGTGAGATGAATTAGTGTTGTGTGGGGGGGGGGGGGGCGATTTTTGGTGAGAGAGGGGGGGGGGGGGGGGGAAATTGGCTTGACTTGAACTTGGGCAGCAAAATGCTTGTCCCGGCCCTGCCTGTATGTATGACTGCAGTAGAACAGACCGGGTAAGGTGTTGCCTGCGCCAGACTTGTGGTATTGGTCTACACTGCCCTGTATGTATGACCTGCAGAGACAGACGGGGTTAAAGGATGGTGGCTGATGAGCCAGACTTGTGGTATTGGCTCTACACTGCACCTGTATGTAAGGTCCTGCAGGGAAGAACAGCCTAGAAACGACCAGGGGTATAAAGGTGGGCTTGCCTGAGCAGACTTGTGGGTATTGGCTCTACATGCCCTGTATGTATGACTGCAGAGGAAAGACAGGGTACAAGGTGGTGCTCTGAGCCAAGTTGTGGTATTGGCTCTACACTGCGCCTGTATGTATGACCTGCAGAAGAAAACGCGCTAGGGACGCCTATAGACGTAAATGTGGGGTTGGTGGCCTTGTGGAGACTAGTATTCTTGTGGCGTTGATTTCGGGCTTCGCGAGAAGCTCATGTTTCTGATGATGGAGGACACTGGCAGAAGAACTAGCCAGACAAGGATAAGTGGTGCCTGTGAGCCAGGGACTTGTGGTATTGGCTCTACACTGTCCTGTCATGTATGACCATGCAGGAAGAAAAGCACAGCCAGCCCAGGGTAAAGGTGGTGTGAGCAGACTTGTTGTATTGGCATCTTACAGTACACTGCGCTGTATGTATGACTGCAGAAGAACAGCCAGACCAGGAATAGGTGGTGCCTGAGCCAAACTTGTGGTATTGTCTCTCACTGCCTGTATGTATGACCGCAGAAGACGAACAGCCAGACCAGGGTAAATGGTGGTGCCTGGCCAGACTTGTGGTTATTGTCTCTACACTGCCCTGTATGTATGAATGCAGAAGAAAGCCAGCCAGGGGTACAGATGGTTGTGCCTGAGCCAGACTAGTTGGGTATTGGCTTCTACATTGGCCTGTATGTATGGACCTGCAGAAGAACAGCAGGACAGGGTACAGGGTGGTGCCTGAGCAGACTTGTGGTTTGGCCTACACTGCCTGTAGTGTTTGACTGCAGAAGAACAGCCAGTCCAGGTAAAGGTGGTGCTGCGCCAGACTTGTGGTATTGTCTCTACATGCTGTTGTCTGTAATGCCTGCAGCAGAACAACCAGCCAGGGTGTAAAGGTGGTGCCTGAGCCAGACTTGTGGTGTTGGCACTACATGCCCTGTATGTATGACCTGCAGAAGAGAAGAGACAAGACAGGGTAAAGGGTGGTTGCCTGGCCGACTTGTGGTATTGGCTCTACATGCCTGTATGTAGACTGCAGAACCGAAAGACCCGGGTAAAGGTGGTGCCTGGAGCCTGACTTGTGGTATTGGCTTCTACACTGCGACTGTATGATGATCTGCAGAAGAAAGCAGACCAGGGTAAAGGTGGTGTGAGCAGACTTGTGGTATTGGGTTATTACACTGCCCTGTATTATGACCGGCAGAAGAAAGACCAGGGGGGCGTAGGTGGTGCCTGAGCCAGCTTGTGGTATTGGTCTACACTCCCTGTATGTGATGACCTGCAGAAGAACAGAACCGAGGGGTAAAGGTGGTGCCCTGCAGCCAGACTTGTTGTTATAGCTCTACACTGCCCTGTATGATAAGCCCTGCGAAAAAAGTTCTTACCTTGTGGCGCATCTAGTACTACCTTAAAGTGATTTAGAACTGGCCTGACGTTTATACATGTCTCCCTTAGGGTGCAGTTTGATCAAATTGCATATAGCCAACTACTGCATCAAGCGGGTCCCTAAACTATTGGTCTTCTGTGGGTTCAAATCCATCATACTTTCATGGCTGGGCTCCATTCACACTGATTAGAAGGACCAGGTGGCTAAGATAGAGGCAGCCAATCCTCTGATTGCAAAAGTAGGTGGGCATACCCAATTTGATCAAATTGGACTAAAAGCCTATATTTTGTGCATATGTAAAGCAAAGCAATCATGCATTTTAATGTTCCACTAGTCTAATGTTTGTGTGGCTTCTAGTGCTTGCGATGTGCTGCTGCATTTGTCCAGTTCTTCTAAAAAATATATATAAGCTTCCAGTGTCTCAAAAAAAACCAACTTTGCTCACCTTCCTCTGTTCCAGTTCTGCACCTCTATGGTCTTCTGTATATGTTCCTCTTTTTCCAAGCATCGACGTCTCCATTGCAGCTGCTGATTGACTGGTTCTCGCAGGCAGGTGGGGGCAACAGGAGTGTAGTATTTACTTGTTACAGGGACCCAGCAACCCCTTTAAGGAGGTATTCCCATCTCCCTAGCTTTAAAGGGGATTTGCCAAGAGACCATTTATGTACCTCCGGTCAGCATTGATTAAGCAGAATGTAAACCACATCACGCTGAGTCATGAGGCTGCTAGGGGAGTAGAGGGTGGGAGCGCAGTGAGGAGTGAGGAATCAAGGGAGCGTTCCAAAACTTAAAGTGAAATAATAATAAACAGTCCAGAGTGATTCTCAATACAGGAAGACACAGCCTCCACACTGCACTGTCAGAGGAGCCTTATATGCTAAGAAACTAATGTAATCAAATACGGAGTGAAAGAGGAACGCGGAGCGACGCACACAGCCAGAGCACAAAGCTGCATAAGGGACTAAGGACAAAGGACAAAGGACAAAGGACTAAGCCAGACTTAAACTACACTGCAGGACACAGTGGCCTGACCGCCCTCCCCCAGGGTCATCTTTTCCATTGGGCACACTAGGCAGTTGGCCGAGGGCCCCACCAGTATGAGGGCCCCAAGTGTTATATGTATGTACCAGGAATACAAGAAACATATCCTGGATCCCTTGGTTGGTTATGCTTATTCAGCTGTTTGTGTGTTTTTAGGACGTGCAAACGGTTAAAAACCATGAAGGAGAAGGGAGCCAAAGGCTCCCTGCCCGGCCAATTAGTCTTGTAGGCTGCAGGCTGGCGGTGTACAGACATAAGTGGTGTGATAATGAGTGTGTCTTGGGGCATGGACTAGGAGGGCAATTACCTAGGTGCTGTTATATATTTGGCAAGACCCACTGCTAAGTCTGAGTGTATGCCCAGGGGCCCATATGTTTGTTTAATGACGTCTATGCCTCTACCCGACTACTAGAATCCGTCCCGGACTGCATGAAAAACCCCTAAAAGCACTAGAGAACGGCCCTGGAGGCCCCCAACTGGGTGGTGATGTTAACATAGGCTATGCTCCTTTGTAGGCTTCCAGAACTACTTTGTTGTGCCGCATGAGCTATTGCAGAATATATATGTCACGTCAAGGGAGGTGCAGCGAGCCCTGACTGGAACCCAGCCCACTGTCCCTGCCTACTTGACGTTGGCTGCAGGCGGAGAACGGCAAACTTGGGCTGACAGGGGTCCCTGCGTGATAAAGGTGGCTGGGGCCGGTCAGGAGGGAGGAATAGTCAGACAGTCGGGTCAATATCAAATCAGGAACGCAAGCCCAAATCCGAACCAGGGGATAATGTAAACAAGCTGAGGTCAAACACGAACGGGAGCGAGGTACAAAATCAGAAGACAAGCCGAGGTCAGGAGACAAGCCGAGGTCAGGAGACAAGCCGAGGTCAGGAGACAAGCCGAGGTCAGGAGACAAGCCGAGGTCAGGAGACAGGCCGAGGTCAGGAATACGGATAAGCAAACACAAGAACAAGTAACAAGGTAGCCAGGAATATCACAGGCGCAGCACCCAGCCTTCAGGGAGAAATTAAATGGGGTTCCTGGGATACCGACCCTGCAGCCTGATTGGATGGCCTCCGGTCCTCCCCAATGGCTGGTGCGCGCGCCCCCTGTCAGGAGCTAGGTGTGGGACCTTGCTGTCACTCACAGCGCTGCCAGCAGCAAGTGCATCAGGATGGGGTCGCTGATCAGCTGCTGCAGCCTGCAGATCCCTGCAGCCTGAGCATAGCCCAGCCCTGACAATATACGAGGGCCCATATACGAACCTTACAGAGGAGCCCATATACAGTCCTTACATAGGGGCCCGTATACGGTCCTTACAGAGGGGCCCATGCACGGTCCTTACAGAGCGGCCAATATACGGTCCTAAGAGGGGGTCCATACACAGTACTTGCAGAGCGGCCTGTATATGGTCCTTACAGAGGAGCCCATATACTGTCCTTACATAGGGGCCCATATACGCTCCTTACAGAGGGGCCCATATACGGTTCTTACAGAGGGGCCTGTGTATGGTCCTTACAGAGGAGCCCATATACAGTCCTTACATAGGGGCCCATATACGCTCCTTACAGATGGGCCCATATATACGGTCCTTACAGAGGGGCCCATATATGGTCCTTACAGAGCGGCCAATATACGGTCCTAAGAGAGGGGTCCATACACAGTCCTTACAGAGGGGCCCATGCACGGCCCTTACAGAGTGGCCTGTATATGGTCCTTACAGAGGAGCCCACATACAGTCCTCACATAGGGGCCCATATACGCTCCTTACAGAGGGGCCCATATACGGTCCTTACAGAGGGGCCCATGTACGGTCCTTACAGAGTGGCCTGTATATGGTCCTTACAGAGGGGCCCACACACGGTCCTTACAGAGGACCCCATATACGGTCCTTACAGAGGGACCCACATACGGTCCTTACAGAGGGGTCCTCCTTACAGAGGGGCCCTTATACAATCCTTACAGAGGGGCCCATGTACGGTCTTTACAGAGTGGCCTATATATGGTCCTTACAGAGGGGCCCAGATACGGTCCTTACAGAGGGGCCCATATATGGTCCTTACAGAGGGGCCCATATATACGGTCCTTACAGAGGGGCCCATATATGGTCCTTACAGAGGGGCCCATATATACGGTCCTTACAGAGGGGCCCATATATGGTCCTTACAGAGGGGCCCGTATACGGTCCTTACAGAGGGGCCCATATACGTTCCTTACAGAGGGGCCCGTATATGCTCCTTACAGAAGGGCCCATGTACGGTATTTACAGAGTGGCCTGTATATGCTCCTTACAGAGGGGCCCGTATACGCTCCTTACAGAGGGGCCCATATACGGTCCTTACAGAGGGGCCCGTATACGCTCCTTACAGAGGGGCCCACATACGGTCCTTACAGAGGGGACCACATACGGTCCTTACAGAGGGGTCCATTCCCTTCCTTCAGAGGGGCCCTATACCTCCTTACGAAGGGGCCCCATAACGTTCCTTAAAAGGGGGCCCCCCATTACGTTCCTTACAGAGGGGGCCTGTTAGCCCCTTACAGAGGCCCATATACGTTCCTTTAACGGGGGGCCCGATATCCCCTTTACAAAGGGGCCCATTACGGTTTTTACAGAGTCCGTATTGGTCCCTTTCAAAGGACCCACATCGTCCTTACAGAGGGCCCGTATATGCTCCTTACAGAGGGGCTCATATACGGTCCTTACAGAGAGGCATATATATGGTCCTTAGTGGGGCCCACTGCGGTCTTTACCCACCTCCACTCTATACACCCGTCGTTGCTGTGCGCATGAGACCTTCAAACACTACGGTTCTGCCAATTATTTACTTTTAACTGGAAAATGCTAAGGATGAGATATAATCCACTAAGTAAATATCATGTAAATGTCTGTATTAAGAAATCCCTTTACTGCTGTGTCCGGGTCTTCAGCTTGTTTTATCAGTGGGAAATACAGCTTGAGTCAGCGGGTCACGATCATAAAAATCGCCGTACTCGAGGCAAATGAGAGTCAATATCTCACCCGTCTGCAACCAAAGCTGCTTGATAAAATGTATTAGAAACTGAAAATTAATGTAAAATGAAATAGGTTAGACATTTACATGCTAATGGGGAGAGATGAAAGATTATGCAGTAACATTTAAGCGCAGGGATATTAATTTATTTTGACGTGCAAAATGCGTGAGAGAAACTGCGGCGGAAAATTAACAAAATCCTAATGCGGTCGAGTCATAGGCTGCGACGTGAACCCATTTATAACATTATACAGGGAGGTGATCTTTTCGCTAAAAGGTCTATTAAGGAGCATTTACACCTAATATCAAAATTCCCCGTAAGTCCTTGAGTCGTCTTTTTCTGTCAAGTTACTAACGATCCCACTCAGCCTTTTCTTAAAGAAGTTTTCTAGTCTGAAGTAAATATCTACGTTAGGTCCAAAATTCTGTACGGATGAGATTCTTAAAGGAGTATTCCTATCATATTACTTCTGGTCTGGTGGCTGCGCTTGCGTGATCGTTGTCTTTCATTGATACAGGAGTTCTGAATACAGCTAAGCTCCCATAGAGATGAACTTAAGGAGAGTCACGCAAGCGTAGTCACCCATTTTGAATACAGTTCCAAGGAGTTGAATTAAAGGAAAGTTGCGCATGCGCAACCATCTCTCTTCCCCACTTCCTGGCACAAACATCTGCAGCAAGCTTTTAAATAACTTTTATACATGCGGTGACCTCACGGGTGGCTGCGCATCGCGTTTGGGGGTCTTTATAATACGGGAGCCTAAATACGCAAGCCCCATAAGAAAATTTAAAGGAGAGTCACGCAAGCGTAGCACCCCGTTTTTAAATACATTTTCCAAGGATTAATTAAAAAAAGTGTGCGCCAACCACTCCTTCCCACTTCCTGGCACAAATCATACCGCAGCCAAGTTATTTATAACATTATCGGGCTGGCCCTCACAGGGGGTGCGCTTCGTAAACTTTGTTTTCAGATACGGAGTTTGAAACAACCAAGCTCCCATGAGATGCCCAAAGAGAGTTACTTCTGCCTTTCTAGCCTGGTGTTTTCTGACCTCAGAGGTGGCTGCGCATGCGTGACTGACACCATTCACTTCTATGGGCGTTTTGAATACAGCCAAGGTCCCAGAGAGATGTACTAGAAGAAAGTTGGCTTCACAGCCACTCTCCCCCCGCTGCCGGGGCTGCACATGAACCCATTAAAACAAATCGGGGGGTGATCTTTTCTCTAAAATGTCTCAAGGGACATTTAATAATATAAAAATTCCCGTATCCTTCCCTTTTTTTTTTTTCTGTTCAGTTGCTAACAACCCCACTCAGCCTTTTCTTTAAGAAGTTTTCCAGTTTGAAGTAAAAATCAACGTTAGGTTCAAAATTCTGTACTGATGAGATTCTTAAAACATTTTATCTTACTTTTTACGGCTGTTGGGGGTTTTACGCTTCAGACTCCGAACCCCTTTCCCCCTTTTCAACTTATGGGCAGGTTTTCCAGTTCAGGGTCCCCCTTCCTCTTCCGGGGTGTGGGCGGTTTTACAGCTTCAGGCCCCCACTTCTGTTCAGGCTTGGGGATTTTCAGCTTCAGGCCCCCCCTTCCTAATTTATTGGGTGTTTTACAGTCCGTCCCCTTTCCCGTTTTTGACTGTGGGGTGGGTTCAACAGCTTCAACTGCCACTTCTATTTAGTGTGGGGGTTTTTACACTTCAGGCTGCCAATTCCTGTTTACTGTAGGCATTTCCACTTCTGGGTCCACTTCCCGTTAGGGGCCCTGGGCGTTCTATAACATCACTGCCTTTCCCGATAGGCTCACACTTTATATTCAGGTTTTGGAGGGTTCAAAAGTTTTCAACCCCGCTTTCTGTCAGGTGTGGTTAGTTCATACTTCATTCCCCACTTCCTTTAAAGGGGGGTAGTTCTACACTTCGGGCCCCACTTCCTGTTTTGGTATCTTTGGTTTATAGCATTTTTTTTGCTTTTCCTAGCTGATTCTGTTATAGCGACATTGCTACCAGAAGAGTGTAAACACTAAGGCAGACAGCTACAGAACTCTAAAGGGTTAAAGTTTGTCAATAACAAGATAAACAACTCCTACTTTAACTAACACAAAGGGGCAACCCTGAGGAAGCAAAAAGCAAAACAGGTTGGTAAACAAAAAACTTGGGTTAAAAACCAAACAGGAGATAAGAAACGGTTTATCCTAAAAAGAAAAAAGAAAGCAATGTATTTTTAAATCTTTGTTTACTTTCCCCCCAAGTTTTGAAGCTAACACTCATTTAAAAACCCCCTTTTAGGAAAGGGAATAACCCGAACAGGTGGTGGTAAACTAGGAAGCTTGTGTAAACCAGCGAATAAGAACGCCCTTTATCTCGAAAGAGCAAATAAAGGCAAAGTATTTTGTAATATTTTTTTACTTTCCCTACTGTTTTTAAACTAATCACTCTAAAAGAAAACCCCTTTTTAGGGAAACAATGGAAACAAGACAGGGGTTGGGAAATAGGGAAGCTTGTGTATACCAAGCAGTAGATAAGAACGTTTTTAAATCTCTGAACCGAGCAAAATTGGAACAGCAATGTATCTTGTAATAGTTTTTGTTTACCTTTCCCTACATGTTTGAAGCTAATCACTCTATTAAGAAAACCCCTTTGAGGAAGCAATGAGAGCAGAGACAGGTGGTTGGTAAACTAGGGAAGCTTGTGTATACCGAGCAGTAGATAAGAACGGCTTTATCTCTGAAACCGAGCAAAATCAGAAGAGCAATGTATTTTGTAATATACTTTGTTTATCTTTCCCTACATGTTTGAAGCTAATCACTCTATTGAGAAAACCCCTTTGAGGAAGCAATGAGAGCAGAGACAGGTGGTTGGTAAACTAGGGAAGCTTGTGTAAACCGAGCAGGAGATAAGAGCGGCTTTATCTCTGAAACCGAGCAAAATCGGAACAGCAATGTATTTTGTAATAGTCTTTGTTTACCTTGCCCTACATGTTTGAAGCTACTCACTCTATTGAGTAAAAACCCCTTTGAGGAATAAAGAGGGACTTGGGTCCAAAGTAAGAGAAATACTTGGGAGGTTTGGTGTCACCCGCAGACAAAATAAAAAATCTGGTCAACAAATCCGTTTTGAAGAATAAACATAGCGGTGCACACTGTTGTGGCAGCAAAAGCAATGCAAACACAATACAATATCAGTAGCACTCTACAGGCACTAAAAACAGTCAAAGAGGACATAAGAATTTTTTGGAACAGCATTTCTGCTACTATGGAATATGCCTATCACGGCAAGGTGACCCCAGTTCAGGTGGGAACCTACACTACGTGCTACCTCTCTTGGTGTCTGTTCAGACCTCCACATTTCAGGGTTAGAAGGTTCCAGCTATAAACCTGATCTGATTAAAAAGCCTATGCAGGTGGGTGGAGGACATAAACCAAGATGGGGGCAGCCACTTCCCCATACAGTCAAAAAAGAAAATCTGGTCAGCACATTCGTTTTGAATAATAAACGTATAGGTGCACACTGATGTGGCAGCAAAAGCCATGCAAACACAATACAATATCAGTAGCACTTTATAGGCACTAAAAACAGTCAAAAAGGACACAAGAATTTTTTGGAACAGCGTTTCTGCTACTGTAAAATTTGAGGTTCTTAGTGTACATCTTTGATCAAAACTGTAAATGCCCACCTACCGTGGCAAGACAACCCCAATTCAGGTGGGAACCTCCGCTACATGCTACCTTCATTGGTGTCTATTCAGACCTCCACATTTGAGGGTTAGAAGGTTCCAGCTATAAACTGTAAATTTCCACCTACAGCGGCAAGGTGACCCCAATTCAGGTGGGAACCTCCGCTAAAAATGCTACCTCTACTATAGGAGTCTGTTATCAGACCTCAACATTTTTGAGGGATATCAGTATCAAGCTATAAACCTGATCTGATTAAAAAGCCTGTGCAGGTGGTTGGAGTGCATAAACCAAGATGGAAACCAGCCATTTCCCCGTACAAACAGTCAAAATACAAAATCTGGTCAGCACATTCGTTTTGAAGAATAAACGTATAGGTCAGCACTGAGTGGCAGCAAAAGCTATGCAAATATCACAATACAATATCAGTAGCATCTACACAGGCACTAAAAACGGTCAAGAACAGGACATAAGATTTTTTGGAGCACATTGCTTCTACAATGTAATAAATGAAAGAATTTGTGAGGATTTTAGTTGCACAATTTTGTGGTGTCACCGTGCAACGAGAGCGGTGCACTGGGGTCAGGGATACATATATACATGGTCCGCAGCCGTGTAGCAATGTCTTACCTCCATTTACAAGCAGATTGCAGAGAAAGCAGATAATGATGGTAATCAAGTTTGCTTTACTGTCCTTTATCCCTGCAACCTTGCCATTAAAAGCGAGCGGCGTCCTTGTGGGAACGTTCGCTAATTAAAAGACAATCAGTTGAGCAGCAATTAACACATTTATATAGAGCTACAGAACAGGATAAGCTTCCATTCATATTCTGCAATTATATCAAGCGAGCAGTATCAGCGGCGGCGGTGGCGCAGGGCGTGCGTGCCATCTGCTGGTACCTGGCGGAATAAACCTAATCTGAAAACCGTCAGGTCCACATTCACGTTTCCGCGCTCTCCGGGTGTAACGGGGTCAGCGACTTGTACTTCTGTCAATCAAAAGCGCTGGGGGAATTGACTATGTTTGTAGCATGTGTTCGCTTTGATGTACACTGCCGCACTCCCACACGTATAGTCTCCAGACATCTGTACACTTTACTTTGTGATCCATTGCTGAAGAAGACAAAGGTTACAAATTGATCAGTCATTGGCCACACCGGCAAGTCATGGAAGGCATCCATAATGGACGGGATCCAACAAATGATGCATAATTTAGTAACCCCATCATAATAATATGGGTCTAAAGGGTCACATTATGAAACTGGTTTAGGTATAAAACTCACTTTTTTTTTTGTAACCTATTGGGCAAAAAAAGTGAGTTTTTAGACCTAAACATGGCATAATAGGAAAACGGAGCAGGAAATGCTCATGCCCCTCAGTAGGATGTAACAAATCCCTCAAGTTGCTTCTGATTCACCGAACTTTAAAGAGGGTTTTGCCCACTATTTAATGTTTGACGTGTGTATCCTCCAAAATGGGTATTTAATCACTTTTCTAAATAATATGTGATTGAACAAAAATTGCAGCTGAGATAGCTACAGGCTGTCCTAACCATGTCCCTAGGTTACTTAAAAGCTTCAATTAGATACTACCTGACCAAAAGCAGTCTAAGCCGGGCTTGCGCAGAGGCACACTTCATATCTGATTGAAAGGGGTGAAGAAGCTTTCAAAGGCACCGGGTAGAAATATGTTTGTCTTTTGTAAACAGGACTCCACTAGTGTAGTGTGATATTTGATGAACATTTCACACCACAAACGATCCCTTATGCATGCCACTGTGCTCTTGGCTGGGTTCTTCGCTATTCTCAGCTCAGCTGTTGCTTGATTACATATTGCTTTCTAGCAGATAAGCATCATCCTGGCAAAACCCCTTTTAAGACAGCACAAGAATATTAGCCAAGCCGAAATCACTCATCAACATACAGCGTAATTCGTGCTATTTGCTCCTCATCAGATGTAGAGCAGAGCGATACTGGCCTTGGCTGAGTGGAGTACCATAACAGGCTCATTACAATGCGAGCCGCTTTATTTCACTCCTCGCATTCTGAAAGTCATAACACTTTTAATTTTTTCCACCTACATATAACGTATGTGGAGAGGGCTTTTATTTATGCGGAACAAAATGTCCTGTTCTAACGGAGTCACTCCCCGGGACTTTTTTATATTTGTAAAAATGGCTAAAGGGGTGTAATTTGAACTTTTAAAAACTATTAATAAAACTTTAAAACTTATTTTTATATAAATTTTTTGTTTTACTTTAAAGGGGTTTTAGATTCATCACACCACATCCTATTTTTTCTTGGTTTTTCAAATTATGAATACAGTGGTGTACTGTTTAACCCGCTTCTACTTAGGCAGCCAGAAGAAGCCAGGTCTGTAGCAATAGCAACCATTGCTGGTAGCCCATCATAAAGAACAAAACAGGTCTGAAGCTAAGCACCATGCCTGCCGCCAATCAGTAAGAGATCAAACAGGTCTGTAATGCTATAGCAACCAGGTGCTGGCCTGCGCTATCAAGGGGAGATCAAACAGTGATCGCTAGCTAAAGAAAACCAGTGCTGATCATACTATCAGGTAAGGGAACAAACAGGAGTCTGTAATGCTATAGCAACCAGGTGCCAGCCCGTCCTATCAAGGGATATCAACATGATCTGTAAGCTATAAGCGACCAGGAGGAGCTGATGCAGCCCAACAAGAGGGGATATCACTAGGAATAGCTATGACACTGGTAATGTGGACACAAATAATGCAAAAGAAGACTTCTATTTTTGCAATATTTAAAAGAAAAAGCAGCAATCCAAGTAAGTGACACGACCCCATTGAACTATGAGGTCCCCCATAGGGCCACTTCACCACAAGAGGGCTCAAGTAGTTTCAAAAGAGCTGAATCCATTGTATATACAAAAACAAGTCAGAAGTCATAAATCTGATTGTAGCCTTCCGGCCCGTTTGGCAATGCCCAGAGGTGGCGGTCACTCCTGTCTGTGCAAACCGCCCTCATGTTTCCCATAGCATGTGACTTCTTGTTGACCACTTTGGTTTTATGGTAGCCGTATCCTCCGGGTTTGCAGTCTTTTAGCTTTCCTTACACAGCACGTAGAATCGAAGTGGGCGACGAGTAATAGAGGTTTTCCTGACAGCTTTCGATTATATGAATTCGAACGGTGGAGCAAGATGCAAACAGTCTCCCTAAATAAAGTATATTATCCTCGTCCCCCATCAGCCGGTCAAACCAAAAAGAAAAGAAACACCCCCCACTAAAGTGATATTGAAGCACGAAGTTGAGCCCAAATCCTTTATTGAGCCTTGACACACCCGCCGGCACATCTAACGGCTTACCAGATATCAATATCTCCTCACGTAAAGAAAGTGGGGCAAAAATTGGAAAGGAAGCAAGCATCTAGAAAAAATACACTGCTGCAATCCCTGTAACCAGTTGACCCAAATAAAGCCAAAGACAGTAGGATCAAGTCCAAGCAGCAAAAATAAAAAAGACCCATAAACGATGAAAAAAAAAGCAAAACACAAAGCAAACCTCTCTCATAAAGTATAATTGGAGCTAACTCTGTGTATAAGTCCTCCCAAAAAGTCCTACGTGGGTCATTTTAAAGGAGGTATATAAATCTGTTCAAACTGCCTCTTCAGTGAATTACTATGATAATTAATTAAAAGTCCATTGTGCTACGATCTGCTCCACACTGAAGACCTTGTTGAAAACATCTACAGAGTGAACATAGGAATGGGGAAGGTTGATCTGGACAGAAACAGAGTCTGCAGCCTCCTGTCAGTATATCCCTCATGTTGTCTGGATATGCCTTTCCAGGCTCCACAAGCTCCTTGCTATGCTATAAACAGTATGCCGTGGTCACATGGCTTAATAAACGAAGAAACAGTTTTGGTGACGTATTTTATCCCGCCCAACAATACGCCCGAGTGCACGCGGAGTGGGGGAGCAAGGTCCTGTGCATCCCCCCAGTCCCCAAGAGAACAATGACCAATTATACACGGGCGCGAATACGCCTGAATAACTTATGCCATGACCACAACGACACCCCCAGTCCCCCTCTTGGCCATATTGATTACGCCCGGTGTAGATGAGTCGAAATCCAAAAGTATTATCTGCATATTGAACACATGTAGGATGTACCGATACAAGACTGTTACTAATTATCGCCCTTATTAGAGCTCAAGTTACGGCATTGAATAACGACTGTAAATATGGTCCCGGACATAGCCGTGAGAACAGGCCATATACACAACAGCCTGAAACTTATGAACCACAATAGAGGGGAAGTGCACACTGCCCCACCGGCCCTGTCAGATTAACAGTCAGTGAGACTTTGTGACATGTGTATGTGAGCACAGTGTCCTATACAGACTTAGAAAGAAAGTAGGGGGACACAAGGCGTTTAACAGAAATAATAAAAATCGCAAATAAGTTTCACCCGAAGAGCAGGTGGAGTAATGATTAAGAGAGCCAGCAGCCCATATAGTAGGAGTATCACTAACTTTTTCCACAGATCAGAGTGGGAAGTGAACACCACGGCGTTGATGTCAGACCGCCAATCAACAGTGCTGCAAATAACATAGTCAGGTTCATATCGCAACATGTCTAATTAGCCTTGACATTCCAGTATCCAATCCACATAGTCGTTGTTTGGCGGATACCTACGTTCATTTCCTGACCAGCAGGCAATCCCAACAGGTTCTGAATTACATGTCAGCCATCCAAACAACGAGAAAAGGTGTGCTACAATCAGCAGCAAAAAATATGTCAACTGAAGATGGCAGCAATAAAAGCTCTTATCAACAATACTAAGTGACATAGGTAATGCCAACCCACTACCAAAGTGCTTAATTTAATACTTACCCCAATAAACATATGATATGAACTTGGAATCGAGAAAAACCGACTTAAATATCAATTTTCAATGCCAAAAGTAAGAATATAAAATACAGTGGTGACATTTCCACCATAATAAAACAGGACCTGGATAAAGGTGTGCACATGCTCGGCACCCTACCGATCTTAAACGAACCACTATCGATACATGACAAGCTTATGGAAAGTTAATTATTTACACCCACAAGACCCCAAATCATGCATTTTACATATCAAATTCATGCCATAAACAAAAAAATAAATAAAGAGTGATGTACCACATCCCACTATAAGGTTATGTGCCCGAAGCATGTAACAGGAGATCATTCCGCTGCATGCACAACTCTCTCTCTATTCATTGCTATGGGGGTTCAGAGTACAGCATGATCAACTTATGCTTGTCTAGCCCTTTATTGCACAAACCATTAAATAAAAACAGAGATTCCCTGAAAAGCACAGCGTCTTTGTCAATCTACCCTGCCGGCCGGCAGCGAGAGAAGACTATAGATGGACCACAACCAAATATTATTTTATATTTTATATTTAAAACAAAAAATTAATATATTTGCCAATACAAGACAATATTGACCAGTTACACCATCACTGACATGAAGATATTGGGTCAAATCACGATATGCATAAAACTCCTTTGCCTGTGCCTGGAATATGTAGAGAACTACATACAGAGAAAAACATCAAAATACAAGGGAATAAAAGAAAAATAAAATAAACAAAATATCAACACCTACCAAAGATGCAACTGTCGTCCTATCTTCATCAACCTCTGCTACCAGTGTGGTCCCAAAAAGGAACGCTCATACACAAGTCCAAAGATTCCTCAGGACCTGAAGATCTCCACAAGCGTGGCCCCGACTATTGAACCCACCTACAGTACCAATCGTTAGATACTTTGAACCTCTGCATAAGGGCAACATCTCCCTGACTGAGAACTGCGAGTTCTAATGAAGGGTTTCTCCAACGTCTGAAGAACCCTGGGGTTCTTTATCTCCTTACGCCTCCTCTGTCACCAGTCTGTCCGCTATGAGATTAATCCTCCAGCTTGCTTAAATGACCCCAGGATATTGTAGGTTGATGAGTGGCATTCAATCCAAAACAGCAAGGATGCCCGTGTGGTGATGCTGTCCGGGAAAAGTAGCAAAATTGAATAATCCCGGAAAACCTGGAGTGAGTTGTACATGTACTCCTCAGAACCCTCACCCCTCGTCCCCCCAACCCGTGTCCTGGGATGCCATTGGCGCGGATTGAAGAATCAGGAGTTCAAATTGTTTCCTAATTGGTGACCCCCGAAGTGTTGAAGTCTTAATATACAGAAGGAAGTGTCCCAGATGTTTGTTGTATAAGCAGCAAACCCCATACCCGGTGCAAGGTCCCGTTTTAAGTGTGCCGCAAAATTTAGGTCAGTGCAGTCAATCTATCGGGTGAAGTTCTTATATGTGTGTGAGTGTTGAAGGTCGTATAAGGCGTTGTTTAATTTATATTTGAAGTAAGTTTTTCCCCCCTCCATGTCACTGCAGATGAATGAGTAGTTCCCCGTATTCCACACCACGACCCAACGGGATCATATCTGTGGATCATGTGTGTCATAACCCAATCGTGCGACTCCATTATTGAATGTGCCTGAGAAGCTACCCTTTTCCAGCATCCACCCTCTCATGGTCAGCCATAGAGCCTCGATAGACAATATGTCTCCCTGTGAGTTGGTGACAAAAGTGACAAAAACGATTAGTAAATGTTCCCCTCCTTGTAGGAACAACACTTATAGTTTCACCCATTACAGAAATATAAGAGCTGATATGGCCGTCCAAAAGCAGATGATACGTGGTAAGGAGAACCACACGAGCATCACCGGGGCTTAAGCCATCTCCGGAGAACTCACTTCATAGCCTGACCCTCGATGGCCAGACCCGCCACCCTCCACTTCCTAAACTCGGAATTGCTCTGACCCCAGCGAAACTCGGGGTGGTCCAAATGTTCATGGTCCCATGGAGAGATCGAATGAAAGGCCTAAGCGTTTCCCCTCATCTCTATCCACAGGCCATTATATGAGTCTTTAACATGGGTGGGACAACATAGATCATAGAAGCAGCTTAAGGTACCCAGGGTAATGGTGACAAGGCCTGATGGTATGCCAAGTGTGCGCATCAGACTCTCTTTCTAATTGTCCCAATTCGAGAAGCGGGACGACCCCCAAGCCATTCCAAGTGCATTGTGGCGAGTCAGACAGGCCAGGTTATAACCCCTAAACAACCGGAATTCAGTCACACCTGCCCTAAACTGGCAGATCGTTTTATGTAGTGCAGATACGTGGGTTTTTATCCCTGCCCAACAAAAATCTGGAGAAGCATGAGTTTAATATGAGAAAGAATTGACCGTGATGTTTTAGCAGGAATGGTAGGGACTTGTATTGGGTTATAGCAGCTAGTGGGAAAGCATACCACTTTAAGGTCGGAACAACTACCGGGCAAGAGACAGTGGCAGAGATGGTCCAAAACGCTACTAGTTCCATGGAGAAATTTATTTATAAGAGGTGGAAAAAAAAACTTATACAACGGAGTCAGAGTCCGACCCACCTTGATATCCCAAAAAGGTGATGTGTTCCTGGCACGGGTTTATGTACCTAAGACCCGAATTTCTGCCCACTGTGACTTGTGAAATCTCAGGTATCGTGCCAATATCTAGACATTCCCTTCTTGTACGAACAACGATTACTGTATATTAACCTAAAGCGTGCCGAAATATACGCCGCAACTCCATCACTGGAGAGAGCTTGTGGGTCAGGGGAGGCAGACATTACAAGTATGAGAACGACAGCAAACAAAGGGTCTTCACCTCCTGTCCTCCTATCCGGGATTCCCAGAGAAGAAGGACATCAATACCTCAAGAACCCGAGGCCAAATGGTTCTAAGGCCAAATAAAAAAGAAATGGGTTGGTAAAGCGGACACCCCTGTCATTGTCCCATACTGAGAGAGGATATTAAGTGGATACAGAACCCGGAGGACTGGATTGGGCCTGTTGGGCATCCTATAAGCAGAGAGGACAAAGAAACCGTAAACGCCCTCGAAATTCCCCACGTATCCAGGACACAACCAAAGCCAGTCCCAATCGCACATTAACGAAGTCCTAATACTGCATCTAGGGTCCACCAGGCACAGGCCTCTCACCTTGCAATGGATTTTGTCTAGACCCTTTCCAATACCAGCCAAGCACTTTCCCTGAGTTTTTCCTCCCACCGCCGCTCTTTCCCTAGAATGAAACCCTTTTGGTTAGGGTCTAAATCAAGTGAGTGCAGTAAAACAAGGTGGGAACGATCATCCAGTTATCCTAATACAAATATTTTTGGTACAAATGACAATGAGGTAAAAGGGCCTAACAAAAAGCATGTAGCAGCAGGTCTTTCCCATCTATTTTCGGGTGATAAATTAACAGTAGGCGTTTAATTGATCTTTCTGGGCTGAATACTCTCAATAGCAGTAATATGGGAGTTGTAATATTCGGATGAGGATGGTTGAGATCTGATCGCGTCAGGATTTGTAACCACCCCCGAAACCAGCCATCGGGTCCCGGTGCCTATCCTGCCTTCAAGTGGCGAATAGCCCAGCTTGACCACCACCTCAGTTTTATGTCCGCATTCAGGTTCTTTCCCTTTTCTTTCCCACTGGAGAATCTGACAAGTGCGGCAACATTACATTTGGGAGCAGGAGTGCCGTCCATCCTACAGCTTGGAAATTGACCCTCTGAATGAGTACAGTGGTGGCATAAAAAATTTCTTGAGCGTGTCATTAATCTATGCGGGGATCAGAGATAATAAGTAACCTTTCCCGTTGTGCGGAGAGCTTTACATAAGTGTTCGGGTATATGTAGGGCCCCAATCATTAGCCGTGGAAAGAAGTAACCGCGGAATTTTGTTTTCGGACCTGAAGAGTGAGGAGTATAAAGAGTGGACCATAGTGTAATTCCTCTGTGGCTATCTGGCCCAGAGGTCCCAAACTCCCTTTAGGCCTGTTACCCATCCCGCATGGGCATTAATCATAGCCTAATCCACCACGATAGGTCAATAGGTCTCCCTAACTCCATTCTGAGGCCTGTGACAGTTAATCGCCTCCTTCAGTTTGCGTTTATAGACAGAGGTATAGGCTATGACCCTTCCTCAAATTACCCCCCCACCCCCCGTCCTTCGCGGTTGCCCCACAATAGTGAGGGGTCCCGCCCTGTCCCCGTTGAGACCAGGTTGTCCGAAGCATAGTCATGCGCACCAACCCCTAACCAACTCTGGAAAGAAACTGTCTTAGTGCGAGATATGCAGTAAACTTCCAAATCAAAAACTAGGTAAACCCTTGGTGGAAAAACTACCATAAGTCTACTGAGATTGGGAGAGTGAAAGAGTGATGACCATGTACATAATTTTTTGCATTTTCGACTCCTGTGAGGGGACACAGAAACCTAGAATATGATCCAGCCATAGACCACGACGAGGAGGACCGGGGAATAGTAAGTGTAGTCCTGTTCATCGGGATTCCTGATTACTCACCCACAGTCATGAAGACAGCGAGTCCGATGAGGGTGACTCTAGAGACTGCCCAATTGAGACGTTGGAAATGCCCTTATATTTACTTGGATGCCCGTGCCTCACCCCATCTATCACTTCGACCTGATCTACAACTGCGTTTCATGTCCACCTCAATAATTTTGCATAGGGTTTTTGAACGTAGCAAATCCACTCTGCAAACTCTTAAAAAATAGCGCCCCTGTTTCTGACCAGTAGGGCCCATAGATATTAAAGAGCTTAGGTCACCTTCCTCGCCCACTTAATGACTAGAAGGTGATCACTCAATCAACCCTCCAGATCCATGCTCATCGTGAAAAACCCAAAGGGGCTACAAAAGGCAAATTTTTTGTGAATAAAGCGAGACTACCCCTGCCATTGTGCCCCAGCACGACGTGTGACCCAAAGGCGTGGCCGCACCCACATCTTCAACCAATAACGCATAACTGACATCAGCAATCCAGATGTGTTTCCTGCAAGGAGTACCACATCATGTGGGCTGAGCCTCTTTGATAGTCTGGGATCACTTTCATACCTTTAATTCGGGGAATGGAGCCCTTTAATGTTCCAGGAAAATGATCCGCATATAAAGTGATATTATTCGATATTGAGAGCTGAGGTTTGCACTGAGTGTTTATCCGGAGGTCCCGACTTTTAAGGCAGGTTTTCTGGGGCACTAAGTCAAGAATGATAAATGGACGCAGAAAACTTAAAACGAAATCAACAAACCAGGTAAACTGACATAATAAGCATGTAAACCTTTGCCAATCGCAAGAACATACAATACGCTGACCGTGGGTCCAGTTGCGGCCCCCCATCAATGCATAGGGAGGGCTCCTTTATTCCATTAACATGAACAACAATTTCCCCGTACCAAGAACACGTAGCCCCCCCCAACCCCCCGGCCACCGTCAAAAAGGTCCCTTGAAATATCAAGAGATCTCAGGAAAGGCCTATAATCATTTAAGTGAGGAGAGCACTTGCATCTCAAGACAGTACTAGAAAAGACCCCTATGACAACTCACTCGCCCTTACGCACACAAGGTGAAGTGATCAAAAGATAGGTCCAATGACAGTCCCACCCCTCCCCCTCCCCCAGAACCTATCAGAGCACGCCGAGCAGGAGACCATGGTCTCCCTCAGTCAGGGTAGAGTCCCGTCGGTGCGTCTCCGACTGCGGCTGACGGCTTTCTTTAGGCGAAAGTGTGGAGGTGGTGACAGATCGCGAGCAGCCCACGAGGTCTCTTTTTCCTGTCCCTCCACCTGTATGTCACAAGGGTAACATCACTGCTGTCGTCTCAGGTGATCGTAGGATGGTCGATCCTAGAGTTAGGAGACCGGTATCTCACTGGAGCTCAAAAGGTCGCACGCAGAACTTCTTATAATCCCGCTTCCCGCGGCCGAGTTACAGATCTGGGCGGTGGCCATCTGATCCAGCACCATGAGTGTGGCGGGAAGAAGAATCTGAAAATCGAACATCTGATGTGAATAGTGCAGAGCAAATTAAAGCTGTGAAGGCGCGCCCCTGCTGGGAGACCCTCTGCAGAGAAATCTTCAAATAGCAGCACTTAAAGCCCCAGGATTAGGTAGTGGCTTATGTTTGAGCCTAGCGATATACGCCCTCAGATTATCATTCAGCCTTGTCCATTAAAGACCCGGACCAGTCAATATCACAGTGCGGCTCTTCAGCCGTTGTTTGATGGACATAGATGTTGGGGCTGTTCGATCCTCATGTTCCTACACGGTGTATTACTTTTCAACTCCGATACCGCAGCCATGGGTTGATGGCCCAGGGCAGCGGGCAGCTCTTCCTGGCAGAGGGGTTGTAGGTCGCGCATGTATGAACTTATACATGGAGACCCACCTAGCCTCAGGTACTACCGCCTTTAGGCGGTTTTTCAAGACCTTCGTATGCGTACTTGTTGCACCAGTATGTGCTATTGGCGCAGAGTTTTCAGTGAACGGGATCGTTCAGAGTGCTGTTGTCAGTCCTCCAGGACCATTACCTCAGTGTTTCACAAATTCTTCGAGTCTGGCAGAGTGAGCATGAACATCCTGGCTGCAGCTTGAGCAGAGAGGCCTGGACGGTTTATTTCAAGGAGGGCCGCTGTCAGATCTGGTGGCTAATTATTTGTACTTGCCACTACTTGTAGCCAGGAGCATATAAAAGCCATCGCCACAAGGCAGTCTAATCATTGGGCCCTTGTGAACCCGCTGAGCAAGGTTCTATGTGAAATATCCTGCGTCTTCCCCCCTCCCCCTTGCTGCTGCTGGCTCTGCTTGTGGTCATCCACTATTTCTCTGGCTGGCACGTGCCTGCGGCAAGCCAATTATAGTGTAAACATGCTGCATGATTCCCGTGCACACCGGTCTTTTGGGCGCTAGCGACTGAGTAGAATAAATCATCCAAGACAGGGGGGTGCTGTCCATGAACTTGGTGGGAGATAGTCCCCTCTGAATGCCAGACCTTTCCGCTATGCAGTCCCAGCAGGTGGTGGTGGCTCCGCGCAGTTATGTTGCACAGTAATATCTTGGGGTCAGTGTCCGCCATTAAATATGCAGGGCAGTGTAAGGCCTCAGGCCCCTATTCAGTCTGGGGCTGGCATGATCGCGGGGCAAAGAGGGATACGTGGGAAAGCCCTCTTGCTGCCGGGTGGCGGGACGTGCGGCTGGGCAGGCCGTATCTGGGTCCCCCCTTCCAGGAGTAAGTCCTGTTTAGGGCAAGCAGTGGGTGCCTTACCCCATCACTCAGGCAGTCATGAGCCGTCACATTGCGATCTCCCCTGCTGTTTGTTTGGAGTCTCCGATGTCGCCACTGCTGTCCCCCTTCAGGAAGCAGCCGGCCTCTGCGCGCTGATCTCCCCGTGGCTCCTGAGTCTGCCCTGCGAAGTACCGCGACTCCGGCGGCTTATGTCGGGCATACCTCCGGTATACCCTGGAGTAGCCAGTGGCCCCTTGTACTGTCCTTTGACAGTAGGGGGGGAGGGCGTGCTATTGAGCAGCAAATTTACGGTATAAAACCCTGCTGGCACGCGGTGAGGCCGATCCTCACCCCGTCCTCATGCGCCGGAAGTCCAACACATCCTAAAGAGGTGGCGAATATTTGTGTCAGGTCAGAAATTTTGATCCCGACGCCCCCAACTATCAATGAAATGGCGACAACTGTGCATCTAAGCCTCTTGTTGAAGACAATATGCTGGGAAGAGAGAAGGTGCTTCCGAGATGGGAGAACAAAACAGGGCAACCTGTATGAACGGTGTCTGGGGCCATTATTACTGGTGACCTCTTACCCAAAAACTGTGCGACAGCCCTGTTCCTAGATGAATTAACGGAGCACTGCCAAATTAGGCACATTATGCGGCACCTGTGCCCCACTGATCGTATGAGGTCCAATATGTGGGGGGGGGCGTCGCACTACAACTGTATGATTCTACACATTTATGACTGTAGAACGACAAAACTGGGCGCAAAACATTTAGAACAGGCACACCAAGTTACAAGTGGTTTACCTGAGCCTGAGTTGGCGTAGTGGAACTAGAAAGCACCAAATCTATAACCTGCAGAAGAACAGGTTCATAGATCCAGGTGCATTTTACACTGCTTTAAAGCTGTTGGGAAACTACAACTCCCATCATGCATTTATATAATCTATAACAGTGGGCATGATGGGAGTTGTAGTTTTCCAACAGCTGGAGGGCCGCAGTTTGACACCCCTGGCCTAGATCATACATTCTGCAGATGATGGAAGGGGGGTGGATACTAAGTTTTTTTTTTTTTTTTTTGCCCCCTATACATTTGTTTATAAATTGGCGCGCTGTAAAGCCATACCTCAGCACGCAATCTTAACGCAGCCCATCGCAATAGGAATATTTTCCAATAGATTAATTAATATGTGCCATTCATATGAACACAGTCTACACAGGCCCTTACACAACTAAAAAAAAGAACTTATACATATGGTTTTGTGGATAGGGGGTATGTCTGAGGGCAATTAGCTGTGTATAAGTAAGACCACTAATAGAAGGTGTAAACCAAAGGGAAGGGACATGGGAAAAATGGTGAGGCTTCACATACTGGGGTTGTGCCGAAGTGTTGCATTGTTGTGCACCCCAAAAAATTGCCAAAACTTTACTGCAATTAGTGGTATAAAGTAAACCAACGAGTCCAGGTGGATTCTGACATGTGCCAAAATTATCAAGGACTTATTTGCGGGACACACTTTAGCATGTAATTGTACCCCAAGTACGGCCTGCAAATACGGTAAAATCATAGCACTCATTGAGTGCTATGACAAGCGGACATTTTTCCCGGAACGTACTGTGTCCATAAAAAGAAGTGACATGTCACTACTTTCCGGCGCTTACGTGTGGGAGAAAGCGAACAGAAGCACTGTTGAAAGCACGCACTTTCAACAGTAGGCATGTAGCCATGTGCACAGGTATGCGCTGCTACATGCCATGTGAAGCCGGCTTTAGGGTATGTTCACACGCAGTATTGGTGCGCGTAATGTACGCGCCGCAATACGCTGGGTGTTTTGGAAGCACGCTCTGATCAGTGCGTAATTTCAAAGCAGGGGGAGGGGGCTGGCACCCGGATGGCCCCATTGACACGCATAAGCGCCGCAAACAATTAACATGTCACTTCTCTCCCCGGGCGTACGATACGCTCTATGAGAGCTGAGAATTGCTGTAATTGCGGCGCGCATTTTGCCGCATATAAAGCGCAAAACGTGGCGAAATACGCGCACAATTACGCTTACAAATAAGCCGCGTACACATAGCCTTGGCGTTCAGAGCTGCCTTCAAAATTCTGCTGTTTAGCTCCAGTCTCGCGTCATTCCATGCAGAACTAATTCTCCCAGAATGCAGTGCAGCAGACATCTTTGCATTACAGGTACGTCTCTAAATTGTTGGAGGGGCGTATCTGTCAGCAGACTGTCAGATTCCAGCAGCAGCCATAATAGACATAACTCTGAACTATTACACCTTATATAAGGCAAGATTATTAGAACATGTGATAATAACAGACCTGTGAGGCTCCTCCGCTTTCCATGAACACCTAAAACGTAAAGCAATGCTCAAAACTCAATCTACGAATTAAATTCAAACTAGCAATATCTTTATTGAGAAAATGTACAATGCTCGCTCCCAGTGTGAAATCAATTAGTAATATGGGTAGAAATAGAATTATAAAAAAAAAAAAAAAAAATTAATTAGGCACTTAACCAATATCCGAATATTTTACAGAATAAAGAGTTAAAATTCATTGCTTTTTTTTTTTTGCAGAAAAATTGTTCGTCGGAGAATAATCCATAACATTTTTCATATGTAAAAATTTCATTTTATAGCTTGAAAATTTCATGAAAGTTTTTTTTTTTTCATCCTTTACAATAAGCCTAAAAAAAATAAATAACTTAAGAGATTCGAAATCAGCATCTTTATAAATAAAAAAATAATAATTTCCCAGACGTCTCGGCCGTTTCTCGCAGCAGTGTGAAGTGGTATGGAACGTTACAGAAAGCAACAGCTCTCCCGCTTTACCCTTCAAAGTCCATTAGAACAGCAGCAGTACCTTGCACTTTCAACGGGTCTCTCAATGATGAGGGCAATTCTGTTAGAGGTCATTTGTCTAAAGGCTAGGATGGCTTCGGGGGTCAGGTGCAGGTTGTTAGAAATATCGAGAACACGCAGGGAGTACAGGTTGGCTAAAACAACCAGCGCTTCTTCCGTCAACCTGGCATTACTGGCAAGAGAAGTGAAAATGTTAGGAAAAAAAAAAAATAAAACCACAAAAAGAAAAAAAAAAAGAAAAAATTGTGGGTTCAATAGAATTTTCAACCAAATCGCGATGTAAGGCTATGTTCACACGGCTTAATTTGGCGCGCATTTTGCTGCGTATTGCCACAATTACAGTAATCCATAACTCTCAGAGTTACGGATTACGCGTCGTTCCCAAGCGCATACAATACGATCATACTGGACGCGCGGGGAGATAAGCGACATGTCAGCGTGACTCCCAAAAACACACTGATCAGCGTCGTCCCCAAGTGCGTACAATCCGATCGTATTGGACGCGCGGGGAGATGAGTGTCAATTGTTCGTGGCGATTAATGCATGTCAATAGGGCCGGCGGGCTGCCAGCCCCGCCCTTGTTTTGGGAATAAGCGTGACTCCCCAAACACACAGCGTATTGTGGCGCGTACAGTACACGCTGCAATTAGGGCGTGTGAACATACCATAAGGTTATGTTCACATGGCTGATTGTGACGCGGTTTTCAAAGCGTTCACGCTCCCAAAACAGCATCCAAAACGCCCCAGTTCGTTTTCATTGATTCCTATGCAAAACAGTGTTGGTAGTTCAAACACAAGGGTTTTAGGCGCTTCTTTCGAAGCTATTTTGGGCGCTGAAAAAGAAGTGTCATGTCAATTCTTGAAGCGTTTTTGGAGTGTTTTTTCGGCACGTTCTTTTGCCCTGGCTATTAACTTGTATGGGTGAAAATGGTGTTGAAAATCTCATCCAAAAAAGTGACAAAAAACGCGTTTAAAACCTCTTCTAAAGAAGCGTAATTGTGCTTTAATACGGGCGAAATGCGTGCTGCAATTACGGTAATTCATAGCTCTCAGAGTACTATGAATTACGCGTCGTCTTCATTGTACGCCGGGGGACGTCACTTCTTTGTGACGCTTAGGCTATGTTCACACAGCTTATTCACGGCCCGCCGGCCCCAAAGACATTCATTATTCACGGCGTGAAATACGGCGAGCGGAGACGGAATCCATAGTTCTCTATGAGAACTGTGGATTACCGTAATGACTGGAATAGATTTCACCCGTAATTCGCACAGTACGCCGCGAATTGTGGCCTGAAATCCGTCCCAAGATAAGCAGTGTGAACATAGCCTTACACGCCCCCGATAATAGATGTGAATGGGGCCGGCGCATTTGCAGATGCGTTTTTGGATACGTTTTTTCATTGCAGTTTTCAATGCGTTTTTCATGTAATGAATATGAATATGTTGGCGCTATATAAATAAAGATTATGATTCTAATGAAAAACGGATCCAAAAACTGATCCAACACACCGTGTGAACATACCCTAAAGTGGTTTTACTATCAAAAACATTGATGGAATAATAGGATAGGCCATTTAAGGGGTTATCTCACTACAATGATTAGCTTTCAACATGTAGGGAACGTTTAATGGTAACTCTTTCTAAATACAGTGCTTTATTTTCCTTTGTTGAGAAGAGATTTTATCTGCTCTGAGTGCACACAGGTTTCTCTGGTTGAAATGCTCTCCCCTTCACTCTCTGCTCTGTCTTATCTGAGCGCAAGGAGCACGTCACCACACCGGCAGATTGAGAACAGTGTGTTATCTCTTAGGGTACGTCAACACAGCGTAATTTCGTCGCACATTTGTACTCTAATACGGGCAAGATGCGCGCCAAAATTACGGTAATGCATAGTTCGCGTATTGAACGCGCAGAGAGATGAGTGACATGTCAATTACTTGCGGCGAATACGTGCCCCGAGTAGTGGATGTCAATAGGGCTGACACCCCCCCCCCCCTCGGAAGTACGCGCATATTAGCGTGAGCTCCCTAAAGGCACGATGTACTGTGTCACGTACTGTATACGCTGCAGTACATCATGTGAACATACCCTAATGGGTCAATGGGATCGGCCCCCTGTGCGGATTAGCGCGTCTCCCAAAACACCCGGCATATTGCGCCACATACTGTATGCGCCAAAATTACGCCGTGTGAACATAGCCTTACAGAGAGAGCCACGCAATGTGGCACTTTATAATCTACTTCTACAGCCATGGAGATTACCTGAGGTAGAGGCTTTGCAGATGCGGGAATAGCCGTGGAAAGCTTTTCACCAAGTCTTCGTCGTATCCAAATGAAAAACTCAAGTCCAAGCACTTCAGCTGGACAGCACTCCGGGAGATCCAGCTGAGTGTCGCGTTGGAAATTTTAGTCCCTACTACGCTCAACTTTTCTAATTTAGAACATATTGGACTCATAATTGGCACAAATGGCGCAGCCCCTGGCCAACAAACAAAAAAAGAAACTTAAAGTTTTGAGCACGTAATAAAACCACATCTGCACAACGGAAAAAAAATAATAAAATCACATCTACATGACCACCATGGACCTACAATATGTGGATGGAACAACATGAGGGACTTAACAAATTTTTTTTAAAAATTATTAAATTAAAAATATCATTCATCAATTTACCCCCAATGTTATCTGTGGTATGCTGACATGCACCCAAATAAAAAGATATACGAAAAAAAAAAAAAGTCCCGCACCTGTTAGCAAAGAGGGTGAGCTCTGCCACTGGGACTACTTCCCCCTTGTCAAGGCTTAACAGTCATTGAGGTTCCAGGTAAAATCTAGTTCTCACCCCATGGAGAAGGTAACAGAAGGTTCCAACCCTGGAGGCACAGGGAGGACACGAGAAGACAAAGTGGGGTGAAAGGAAGAGAAGTGAAGGGAAATGAGGAAATTAACGCTTACGTTTTTCATTGTTTTTTTTTTTTTAACGAAAGGCGAAACTTGCGACATAAAAGCTCCTTGGGGGAGAAGACTTACATTCGATGCGCAGCTCCGTGAGGTGAGGTAGTTTCAGTAGAAGGGTTTCGATGAATTCGTCATGCTGGAGATAGTTGTAGTGCCGCAGACATACGCTCCTCAGGGTGGACAGCTGGTCAAACGCGTTGTTGGATAAACTGGCGCAGCTGGAATTAATCAGTTCCAGTTTAAGGAGCTGTAGTCGTGATATGCATGGCTGCTCTGGATTACAGAAAGGGGAAAAAAAATACCAAAAACATGAAAAATTAGGGGTGGATTATGGAGGACTTCAGGCTTCTAGCATTACAGCTCACTCCATTCAAGTTAAAGAGGTAAGCCCGTCACAAGTGTTGCTGAAAGGGCCAATGATTGTAAATAAGCAATTTTTAGACTGCATGCTTTACCTAATACAGGCCTTTTTTGTGCCTTCAACTTGATCTCGTCTCCTTGATTATTATTTATTTTAGAGCGACCTTTGTTCCACCCTTAGGCTGCATTCCCACGGCACAGGACAAATACCGGCCGGTTTGCCGGCTGGTATTTGTCCTGTTTGGCGCCCGTCCCCCCGCCCGCAGGGGGGGAGGGGGTGGGACGGCTTTTCTCCGAGATGAGCGGAGAACAGCCCTCCCCCCTCCCATTGAGGTGTTCATATTCCGTCCGGAAACCGGACGGAAGAAGGTGCTTGCTCAATGCTTTTTGAGCGGACCACGGGCGGAAAACCCGTGCAGTGGGGACTGCTGCACGGGTTTTCCATAGAGCACAATTGTGCTAATTTTCGGCCGGTTTTTCAGGCAGTCTGAAAAACCGCAAACTGGCTGAAAACCCGTGCCGTGGGGACATGCCCTTAGGGGTGGATTATGGAGGACTTCCGGCTTCTAGTATTACAGCTTACTCCTTTCAAGTTAAAGAGGTAAGCCCGTCACAAGTGCTGCTGGAAGGGCCAATGATTGTAAATAAGCAATTTTCAAAACTGCATGCTTTACCTAATACAGGCCTTTTTTGTACCTTTAACTTGCTCTCTTGTCTCCTTGTTTACCATTATTATTTATTTTAGAGCGCACTTAGCTCCAGAGCGCTGCACATTCGAGGGGGGGTTATATAACATAGGTCAAACAAGGACAAAGGTGACAATAACTAACCAGCACAATCCAATATCAGCCACACTCTACTAGTACTAAGAATCAATCAAAAGGCACATAGGAATTTTGGGAAAAGCTTTTCTGCTACTTAGAATACATGAAATTATTTTTGAGGTTCTTAGTTCACATTTTTTTTTTTATCAAAACTGCTTAAGCCCACCTCCCAATCAGCAAGGTGACCTCAATACAAGTGGGAACCTACACTAACGTTACCTCTCTTGGTGCCTGTTCAGACCTCCACATTTCAGGGAAAGAAGGTTCCAGCTACAAAGTACTCTGCTCTGATGTAAAAACCTGTGCAGGTGGGTGGTGTGCAAAAAAACAAAGAGGGGGCTGCCACTCCCCCATACGAACAGTCTAGAAAAAAAATTGGGTCCGCACATCCCCCAAAAAACTTTTATGAAAAAAAATGAGCATAGGTGCACACTGGTGTGGCAGTAACATCCAAACACAATCCAATATCAGTAGCACTATACTAGCACTAAAAAAAAAAAAAAAAAGTCAAAAGGCACATAAGAATTTTTATAAAAACAGTTCTGCTACTTAGAATACATGAAAATTTTTTTTAGGTTCTTAGTTCACATTTTTGATCAAAACTACTTAAGCTCAGCTTTTCCATAAATTCTTTTTCTGATAGTTTTTTTAGTGCTGGTAGTGTGCTGCTGATATTGGATTGTGTTTGTATGTTACTGCCACACCAGTGTGCAGCTATACTCACTTTTTTCAGTAACTAACAACTGGACCAGGGGGAGGGAGGGGCCCTGCCTGTAAGGGCTTAAAGTCTACCGACCATCACTGCGTGCGTTCAGTGGTGGCCGCTAAAGCAGAATTATCAAAGATTGTGAGAATAAGTTCCTGTGATCAGGACAGTGGAGACGCGTATTGTCACTCAACCTCCCTACTCTCCCCCCGGCCAGGGCACACAAACTCATTCTAAGACAGTCTTTAATAATGCTGCATTGCTAGTCACAACTGGTCTGTAACCAGGGAGACAAGATGAAGGTGCAAAAAAAGGCCTGTATTAGGTAAAGTATACTTTTTTTTGTAATAACATTCATTTTGAAAACTGCTTATTTACAGTAATTGGCCTTCCCTGCAGCTCTTGCTGTGATGAGGAATTCCCCGTTTATTTATGTGAGGGCCAAAAGCAGGATAGGAACGATGGCTTATATTCCGATGTGTCCTAAACTGCTGGAAGGTGTAATTATTGTAAAAAAAAAAAAAAAAAAAGGCAATCTTCAAAATGCATGCTTTACCCAATACAGGCCTTTTTTGCACCATTAACTTGCTCTTGTCTCCTTGGTTACCGACCATCATTGCTGCTTTCTGTGGCGGCCGCTAAAGCAGAATTATCAAAGACCACTGTGGCTACTGATTGGCTGCAGCAGTCACATGATGTTACAATGACATCACTGCTCATGCCATTCACTTCCTGGGCAGTGACCACTGCGGCTACTGATTGGCTGCAACAGTCATGTGCCATTTCAGTGATGTTATTGAAACGATACCTGACCACGGAGGCCACCGATTGGCTGAAGCGATCACGAGTCGTTCCAATGACCTGGTCACTGAATCAGGGCTGCCATCAGAAATGTCAGGGCCCCATACAGCTGAAGCGTCTGGGCCCCTTTTCCCCATAAACCCCGCTTGCAGCGGGCCCCCTTCATTCTCCAGGCCCCGTACAGCAGTACCCTCTGTACTGCCTTTATGGCGGCCCTGCACTGAATGGTCATGTCAGTGGACCACAATGGATACTGACTGTTTGCAGCGGTCATGTGCCGATCCAATGGCCCTACTACCTATGCGCCAATCACATCCTGAGCTGTGAGGTCATTGGAACAATACCTGACCATGGAGGCCACCGATTGGCTGCAGTGGTCACATGCTATTCCAATGATAGCATGTCTCACTTCCTGAACGGTAACCGACCACTGAGGCCACTGATTGGCTGCAGAGGTCACGTGCCTCCAGGAGCGAGCACCAGAGCGTCAATGCTGGATCGGTGGTCAGTACATTGTTCATTTACACCATGTGGATTCGTTGTATATGTTTGGGGGACTTGTAAAACCCCTTTAAAGGGGTTGTCTCACTACAAGGATCGCTGCTTTTTATATTAAAGATCTTGCAAAAACAAGTCACTTTGCAATATGTGTCCATTACCAGTGTCCTACCTATTCCTAGATATCCCCTCTTGTATGGGCTGCATCAGCTCCTCAGGTCGCTATAGCTACAGACCTGTTCAATCTCTCCTGATAGGCTGCAGGCACTGGTTGCTATGGCTACAGACCTGTTCTCTCTCCTGATGGGCTGCCAGCACTGGTCGCTATAGCTACAGACCTGGCTTCTACTAGGCTGCAGTAGAAGCCAGTAAACACACCCCTGAATTCAAAATGAAGTCAAGAAAACAGGACTGAGGTAAGATGAATCAATGTAGTGAGACAACCCCTTTAAGGTATTAGTCTGAAGCCATCAAAGATACTAGGTCATGCAACAGTCATGATAAAAACCAAATAATCCAGCATCCAACAAGCATAGTCTTATACCAAATTACCAGGTGCTGAATTAATGGGATGTTACTGGTAGAAGCCAGAGCGATGAAAGCAAAAAGACCCAACTGTCTGCATCAGGCATCCTCAAACTGTGGCTCTCCAGCTGTTGGGAAACTACAACTTCCATCATGCCCACTGTTAGAGTATATAAATGCATGATGGGAGTTGTAGTTTACCAACAGCTGGAGAGCCGCAGTTTGAGGATACCTGGTCTACATCGTCGACTGCAAAACGTGCTTATTTCTGGTTCGGAAACCGGAGTCGCTCACCTTCTGCCGTAGCCACAAAGTTGTCGGGAACATTGAAGCACAGGGACAGCTTCCACTTATTCATGTTCTTGATGGCAAGGGAAAGCTCGCGTAGTTTTGGCAGCCTAAATAAAATATACTGCAGCGCCCGCTCGGGCACAGTGCCTTCCGTCGAATGTAGGGAAAGAGAATACAAGTTCTGCAGCAAGACGATGCTGGTGAGCGGCAGGACCCCTGAGAAGGACACACTACACAGAGAGAGGTGCGTCAGCTGCTGGAAGAGGGCGATCTCCGAGAAGATGTCCTGATCCGTCACGTTGGAACAGTCTGTTAGATGCAACCGTTGGAGATTAACCAGCGGCCTCAGTCCCTGAAGGATCTCCCCTTTCAAACACGAGTCCATGGTGACGCTGGTCAGGTCCGGCAACGAGCTGGCCATCTTCTTGAACTGTTTTAAAGTTACCCTGGTCACCTCCACCGACGAGATCTTCCTGCTTTGAAGAGTGTCCCAGAACCGTGCGTTAAAAACCCCGATGCTTTTGAAGACGATGGTGCTATTTTTCCATAGGGAGGGATGGTCGACGAGTGCCCGGAGATAGGAGCACGTGGCCCGGACATTGGCCTTCTCCGCTGGAGACAGGTACTTA